>VYZP01007391.1:0-103317 GCA_013400635.1 Hypocryptadius cinnamomeus | reverse complement strand
AACATAGAAAAGCTAAACCTGAGGCATCATCTGTTCTGTGAACATTAGCTGTGAGGGTTTTTTCTATTGTGGCTGCTGCTCCCCTCACCCTGATGGACCTAGATCCCCATGGGCTTTTCCTGGGGCTGCTGAATCCTGCAGAGCAATCCATGGTGAAGAACAAGGATCCTTCCTGGCGGGCACAGGGAGTGTCCCTGGACTAGCACAGGCATTTAGGGGCCCCTCAAGAAAGAAAAGGAAGGAGTGAACAGGGCAAGCTGGCTGCAGACACATCATTAAGGACAGTCCTTGGAGAGTAAATTCACTTTGTGGAAGCCAGGACTGGGTCATCTATTCCAGCCAGAATGAAATGCTGATTTTGTCTGCACCAGATTTACAGCAATTTACAGCTGCACGTGCTCCAGCCTGGCAGGATCAGCTCAAATCAGCAGGTCCAGAGCACTCAGCTGTGGCTGCAGTGATGGGGCTCAGCATGAGCCACCTTGGGGGCTGGAGAAATGAGCAAGGATGGTCCTGGCAGCTGCTTTTTTATTAATTATAATGAACATTTCTGTGCAACCTCTTGTAAATGGATCCACGGAAATGGAGATAATTTCAAAGACATGTTCAAGAAGCTGAAAGTAAATAGGCTCCCCTGAGACAGAGGCTGACCTTGGCACTGCCACTGTCACCAGTGGCACTGCAGAAATCTCTTTAGAGATTTCTATAAATCTCTAAATTTTTTTTGAGATTTCTAAACCTCTAAAAAAATTCTAAAAGTGGACTCTTCTTTGAAGGGCCTCCTGCACTAATTGATGCCCAGTTGATCTGAACCTGGTCACCAGACCCCTCTCACCTTTTCCTAATATTCAAAGGAGATTCCAGAATCATAATCTCTTGGCCCAAATCATCACAGCATGTTGATTGCAGCCATGTAATTAATTGTATTAGTGCTCTGGTTGTGGTTACCAAATCCCAGTTTGAGTCTCTAATTAGCCTGTTTTGTTAATTAATTAGGTTTTTATATCCATACTGTGAGGATGTTTTCTCTAATAAACTTTTGTTTGAACTGGCCTGGCTCACTGGATTTTGACAGAGAATGTGGAGGCTACAGAGATTTAAAATTACTGCTACAGATTTCCTCTCCCATATTCTTAATTTTATGAAATATGGATTATTGATGCTCTGGGTGAGGGACAATCCATAGCTTGAACTTGATTTGTTAACAGCCAATACAGAATTTATGTGGGCAGACACATCATAAGCAGCTCAGTCACCATAAAACATTATTAATTTTAAATTTTATAGAAATGGGTTATTATGCAGTGTATAATATAGTTTTTATTCTGATTTTGAGACAGATTTTGGCTCCATATTTGAACACAGCTACTTCTTGGTGTCTGCACAATGATGCCCATGGGATGTTTAGGGAAAATCAGGGTCAGTGAGGCAAACACCCATGGGAATCTCCCAATCACCCCTGCCCACATGGTGAACCCACAATAACATACAAAGAGAGGAAAAAAGAGTGAAAAAAAGGAAAAAGTAGATCACAAAATGAAGGAAATTATGGAAACCCAGAGGCCCTCTGCAGGGAATTACCCTCCTGCAGCTCGTCTCCCAAGGAGATGCTCCCTGGGCTCACTCACTGCCTGTCTGGGGGACACAGGAAGATTTGTCTGGGCATCTAAAAATTCCATTTATAGCTTAAATCAACCCATCCTCCCTGGGCTTGTCACAGGATACATGCTGGGGGGATCTGGGGACTCAAACAGGTCTGGGCAGGAGGGATGGCTTGTAGAATTAATATCAATACAAGCCAGAAGCAAGAAACTCCCTGAGAGAGCATCTACCTGTCCAGAGAGGGACACTCACACCCTCCTCATAATGTAGGGTCATTATTTCTACTGAGCTCATTTGCATGTTATACTTAAAGGTCAGCTTGGCTGCTGCTGCTGTTTATTTGGTATTATGACCTGCATTTATTTAGAGATGAAACAGGAGCAATTTGAGCTAATCTGTTTTGACCACTATAATGCAAATAGAAGTGGTAATCATTAACGACCCAGAGCCACACAGAAAGAGGAGTTAATTAATTGTAGGCACACACACGTATCAACCTTTTTTTTTTAAAAAAGCTGCATGATGACATCAGCCTTTGAGAATGTCAACAGACATTTTAAAAAGTTTCTGCTGCTTTTGTCCAAGAGCATTCAGCTGCCCAGAGCTTCTGGAAAGGGAGTTAAATATCCAATTATAACAATTTTTACCATCCAGATCATGAGCCTATTCTCCAGAATTAGCCTGAATTAGTGAAAATTGCGGAGAAAGGAGAAGTTGTACATCATTACCAGCTGCATTTTTTTTCCTGGACAAACCCAAATCCCCCACCTCAGTTTTAAACCCTCATTAGCAGCATTTGCAGAGGAGTTCAGGCTGCTCCACACTCACCAGCACAGCTCCTGCTGCATCTCTTCCTGGTGCTTCCTGGGCAATCCCTCTGACATCCCAAAGGACACAGGAGTTCAGGGCCAGCACCACCAAAAAACCAGCGCTGATACAGCCAGCTACGAGAAGTCTACAAATCCTCTTGGGATACCAGCCCTAAATCCAGGAACTGCGGAGCTTTTTTGAAAAGTAACTAATCTTCTACCTTTCTTTAAAAACATAGCCACAGATCACACTTGCTATATGCAGAAATTGGTATTTAGAGTATAACTCAAACTTTTGCACACCAGATTTGCCCATTAGGGAAATGTCATAATTTCTGTGAAAAATAAAAATTTTTTTTTTTGGCCTCATTTTCTTTGAAAAGTACCTTTTTATTTGAATCAACTATAAACATAACTGGCATTTTAGGTGTTCTTGTTTTTTTTTTTTCTTTTGTGGCAAAGGAAAACCATGATTATGCTTTATCATCAGTTTAGCCAGGAAATTTGCAGAGATGAGACCTCAAAAGCTGCCTTAGCAGGAGAGAGGCTCTTACAATCCCTTTTGTAAACGTGCCTGTAAAACTTACTGAGAGTTTACAGATTGGCTCTTCAAGAAATTACAAAACAGAGTGAGTGCAGGTGATAGTATTGGAAAGATGCCAAGAATTTTCCTGTCTTCTTCTCATTAGGATGGTGGAGCACCATTTATAATCAACTTATTAATGGTTACTCTAAATATCAATTTTAAAAACCCCAACAAAACTACAATTATCTGTGTTCAATATACAAATGCACATGAAAGAACAAGTGAATAATGCTGATAGGTCTCATCAGCTGCATAAAAATGGAGAATAAATGAAGGAAGTGAGTTACTGAAAGTTTAAGCAACATGGGCAGAGTTCAGAGCAACACTCTGAGCTCTGTTATTCCTCAGTTTTCTGTGCTCATGGTTGGACCTTGTGTTGTTGCAGTGCAAAGAAAGGAAAATATGCAAGGGGCTCTTCTGTGCCTGGGGGAAAGGGAGTAACTTATGGAAAACAGAAAGTTTTCCTCTCTCTTGAGTCCTAAATCTGATGTCTAAGAAGTGCAGTATAGCTGCTTATTTGTTGAAAGATGAACTTGCATTTTTGGTTCTCCAGAATGAATAGTTTCTAATAGTTTATAGAAGCACAACACTGTCCACTCTGAAGAGGCCATGATCACAACTGTGCCATTTTAAACCCTTCTTTACACAGATATTTATTTTCTGACAAGGAACTGAAAGAGACTGACAGAGCAAGCAGAAATGTCTGTCTGTAAAGGCAGTGTTGCCTCAATAGATGGACGTTTGGACTGATAATGAAACCTCCTGGGTTTGTAGAAAACCTCCTATTTTTGTAGAAAAACAGCTATTGGAAAAGCTGGCACCGAGAACAACACCGTAACAAACAGAACCAGGAGCCACACAAAACGATGGCACAGGCATGGAGGCCCAAGCTACAAAACAACTGGGTTGTCTGGAAGGGAATGGGACAGAAATCCAGGGAATCACTAATTAGGGTAGCCTGAAGGAAGCTTTTGGGGCTGCTGGAGGCCGGAGCTGGCCGCAGGCTCCGGCACCGCGGGGCAGGGCCGCTGACACTGCTGCCACCACACAGGAGCAGCGCTCTGTAAACAGCATCTCATTAGAGATCTCTGAAAGGAAAACCCCTGGGAATTCGAGCTGGGAGTGATGTTTTAGACCTGGGAGTGATGTTTTAGAGCTGGGAGAGATGTTTGCAGCCAGCAGATTTCACATTCCCTGCAGGGTGTGGGAGCGATGAGGTTGGAGTTGGGTTTGAAGCCTGGCTCGTGGTGCCGTCTCTTGATACCTCGAGTTTTCACTTTTTAGTTTTTTTAATTCTCTGCTGCTTTAGTGTGTGGGTCTGGGCTTCACATGAGGGGATGGTGAGCGCTCTACACAGAGAGGGAGACAAAACAATTCCTGCTCTAGCTGGGCACCAAGGACAAATGATCCAAATCTCAGCCCAAGAGCACAACCAGCGTGGGCTGAAGAGAGAAAAACAAGCAGGATGGGACTGCATGGACTAAAGCTGGAATTGGACAATTAGCTCCAATATGCTAATGGACCAAAACTTATAAAAATGTGAGATCATGTGACCAAGCCCTCTTTGGCTTCCATCTTGGATCCATCCGAGCAGAGCCATGACTGTGACTGTGGTACTGCCAGGGTGTGGCCTTTGAAGGCTTTTCAATAAATATTCACTTTATTCCTCCTAAACTCCATCTAGCCTCTGTTCCAGCTGCTTAAGGCATCACTCTGCTGTGGCTGAGGCAAGTGAGCGAAGGCCGCGTCATTCCTGCAGCAGGAAGGGCAGAAATGTTAAAAAGAATTGAAATACAGGAAGTTGAAGTCTTAGAAATTGCAAGGATTTTTTTTCCCCCAGTTTAATGTTTATCTGTGGAATTTGGCTGTCTGTCTGGAATTTACTGTGTCTTGCTTTGCCTTTCGCGACCCTACCGGCTTGTTTTAAGCTTCTGGTGTTTTCCAGGGTATTTTAAACATTGCCTTTTAAGTATTTTTTTTTTCTTTTGTGGCAGTCTTAGACAAGGAAGCAGGAGGAATTTGCACATGATTGGGCGAAATAGCAAGAAATAAATATTTTCCATTGCAATTACAAGGTTGGTCTCCTCCTGTAAATTATTTATGGAAAAATACACTTAATGCCATTACCCAGATTTTCCAAGATAAAGGAAGATGAAGCTAAGGTTGCTGCACTGTAATCCATTAGTCTGGTATGTGTGATGGATCACAGTCAGAAGCAAACCATGTAGAAAATAGCTGTAAGTGATCCTCCAGCTGGACTTTTGGAGCTTATTTTCCACTACCAAGGTGTGGATACTTCTGGTAGAGAAGAAGAAAACCTTCTAGGCACATAACATCCTTTCCTCCCTGCTGTGTTATTGGGAGGGAAGTTTCCTTCTCCCTTTGCACTTGGGGTGAACATATGTGATTTAAACCAAACGTGCCTCTAAAGCTCCATTCCAAGTGGTGATGTGCTGCCTGCATGTCTGGAAGCTCACTTGGGAAGAGCTTTTGGCATTCTGCCTCCTGCCCAGCCTGCCAGCCTTGGCAGGGCTGTGGAAATCAGAGATGTTGGTGCAGTACTTAAAGAAGGCTTATAAAAAAGACAAAAAGTGACTTTTTACAAGGAAAAGTTATGACAGGACAAGGAGCAACAGTTTCAAACTGGCAGAGGGAAGATTTTGATGGGATATTGGGAAGGAATTCTTCCCTGTGAGGGTGGTGAGGCCCTGGCACAGGGTGCCCAGAGCAGCTGTGGCTGCCCCTGGATCCCTGGCAGTGCCCAAGGCCAGGTTGGACCGGGCTTGGAGCAGCCTGGGATAGTGGAAGAAGTCTCTGCCCACGGCAGAGGATGGAACAAGATGATTGTAGAGGTCCCTTCCAACATAAACCATTCCATAGATTCTATGATTCTTCTCTAGGGACTCAATGCCTAGGGCTGCTCATCACTCTGAGTTCAGTTTTTCTTTATAGCTCCAGTTCCCCTAATTGAGTACCTTTGGCTCCCTTCCACACCCTCAAATTGTCATTTTTGCAAGAGAATTCCTGTGCTTGGGTTGGTCTGCAGCTGTCTGTATGTTGAGAAATCAGCTAGCTAAAGAAAACAGAAAATTGTTCAATTCACCAACACAGTTTTCCATCCCTGGGGTTGTTAACTTGGCCGTGTTTTTACTATTCAGCCAATTTTCATAACATGTGAAGGGAATTTATTTGCCATCTTGATTTTTCCATTCAGTTCAAATGAAATCCATCAGGAATTGCAGCATCACTAGAGATGAGCGCACTGCAGATAGACAGACTTCTGGGAAAATGAGCAGACAGACAGCTTGGTGACAGGGCAACACAATGGGACAGGCATTTCCAAAGAAACTACTAAATCAATTATCTTCCATGGGGCTTGAGGGAGAAAAAATGAAAAATTATGCTTCTGTAACAGTTTGGATTTGCTAGAGGTGATCCAGATGTATAGGAAGGATGTGGCATTTTTGTTAAGACCAGTTTTCAAAGGACTGTTTGCAAGTGACTTCTAACATTTATAAAACATTTTGACCTCGTGTGACTGTAATCTCATCTAAAATACATGAAAAGTACCCTTAAAACCTAAAGCTGTCACTGAGCATTAAATAACCAAAATTTGTGAGTCCATGATAGAGTTCTCTGGAGAAAGAGGAGCCACGTTTTCATTTTTCCTCATTTGCCAGCAGAGGCCTTTGGTAACGCTCTCTGCAAACGCCTCTTGTGAGGCTCCAGATCTTGGGAGTTTCTGCTGGGATTTAATCTGAAGTGAATAAAACATAAATGATGAATGCATTTGAAAATGCTCAGTTATATTTAGAAAATACATCCTATTTATTACAGCTCAAAACCACCTGTGAAACGAGATGGGGAAGATAATTATGGGATGGTGTTGGCCTGCACAAACACCAGGCCAACCTCAGGCTCAGCTCAGCAGATGTCTGTTCGGGATACAGAAGGACAGGATCAACTGAAGAGGTGTTTAAAAGATGGTTTATTGCAAAATCAGTCTCATGGAAGGGTGAGACTCTAAGGTTGTTACATCCAAAGCCATCACATTAGAAGCCTTGCATCAGAAGCCATTATAATTCTAGTTACAATGTCTTTTATAAATTTCTTATCCAGTCAGCTACTTCCACAAAGCTCACTAGCATCTTCATAACCAATTGCTAATTGCTACCTTTTACACATTTACCACAGTGTGTCTTTTTCTGTCCAATCATATAACTCTACAGAAACTTATTACTGTATCTTCTTCTGTTTATCAACTCTAAAACAAGTTCTATTGTTAAACTCTAAAATCTTCTACTATCTTGCTTAACATATTTGTTCACTTATATGAGGCCTATATCTAATTGCTTAAAGCATATTTCTGCTTAAACTACAAATCTTCATTCTCATTTTGTGTCTGTTTCCCTATTCTATTCTAAAGCTCCAAGCCTTCTCCAAGGCCTTAGGTCAAACACTGCATCCATCTCTATCTCTGAGCTTGTGTGCTCGAGGCCTTGGGAGCTCTCAGTGCTTGCATTTCCCACAGGTGTCCCATTCCCCAGGCTGCCAGCCTTGCAGGAGTTCTGCTGACCTCATTCCCAAACCGCTGCAGATCTGAAATCTCCCTTGATGTGGAGCCCTGAGCCTGTGGTCACTGAGAAACAGAGAGGAGCCATAAAGCAGGACACAATCCCAAGCGTGGGGGAGGTCTCCTTAGCAATATTTGTGTGGAAATCCAGGAAAGTGGCACTGGGAGCCTCCTTGGCTCCATCACCCTCACCATGTGGAGGAGAACCTTGGCCCTTGCTCAGCCTCTGGGCTCAGCCTCTCCCCTGACACACTATGCTGAATATCATAAAAAATCAATAAGAGGAGGCCCTTCCCAGGGCAAATGTGTAGGGAAGGAGAGAAAGAGAAGATCATAAGCAATAAAAGCACATAACAGCATCTCCAAAATGCCAGGAAAATGCTGAAATTGCTTCCAACCAGTTTTGTTATCAATCCACTTACAGCAATAAATAGGGAATAAGAAACTCCCTTGTCTAGGTGCTGATCAAAGGAACCAGCAGATCTTCTTCCTTTTAGTCACAAGTGGTTTCCTTCCAAAAATATTATCATTATTTCTGAGATAAAACCATTTCAGTCCTGATAGATGGTTCTGGAAATTACTCCCCATGCTGCTGACAAGTTTATCTGGCCTCAATTGAGGTTGAGGTGTTTTGCTTGGACTGAGTTTGCCATAACCAGTAGGAAGCAAACAAAACATATCTGAACAGCACTGTGGGGTGCATTTGGCTAAATTTCAGTATTTCCAAAACCAAATTCAGTAATCTAAATGATAATGACACTCTTTAGGGTACAACTATTGGACTCAATAGTATCCCTAGCACTGTTGATCCCATTAATGAATGGGATATACAACCACACTCTGAGAAATATACTCTGTCTTAGAGATCTTGTAGTTTAAACATATAAAGAAAGTTTAAAAAGGGAGATGCTGATATCACAAAAATCTCTTTCAACCTAAGCTATTCTATGACTTCGAAACAAAATTACTGTGGATAAATTTTAAAATGCAAGGTAATTTTTATATCCTGGTTTTTTTTGGCAAAATGAGTGTGAAGTTCTCTGTGGAAAAATATATTAGTGCTTTTCAAACAGTGAAACTTTATAATTTGCATTATGCCACCTATTAGCAAGAATCTGCATAGCATTAAAACTTCACTGGGCCTTTAAAACCTATCATTTCACCTCTCAAATAGCCTTGTCCAGCATGCTGGCACAAGCCCTTTTTTAATGGCTACAAGTTAAGTTCAAACAAGTTTATTGCACAGCTGTGAAATTATATTGGCATATCCGGTAATGTAAGTCTGACACAAATCTCTGTGTGACAAGTGAAAACTCATTTCATTGCTTTCCTTTCACATTAATTCTTGCATTTTCACTCTTTTCATAAGTGAACAAACTGTGGAAGGTACCTTCAGTATATTGTCAAAAATACATGATTATGAAGATAAAATTAGATCTTCAAATATTGGCTTTAAACATCACTAAATTAAGTCTGGGGTTGGAATTAAGCTATGCAGAGACATCATTATCATATGAAAATGTTGCATTACTTTAAATATTTCTTTACCCAAAGTAATCCCAGCCATGAACACTGCTTGTACCTGAAAGGAATAATTCCTGGCTCCTCTGCCTTTAAAACACCATCTTTAAATACAGAATTTTAAGGACTACTCTCTGATGATGCATTTGCCAGCTCCATCACATTGAGCATAACAAATATTTCTACATTTATGTGCCATCTTCAGTTCCCACTGGACTTTCATCCACGACTTCTCAAGCTACACTTAGGCTGTGGATATTGAAGAAATCCCAGGAAAAAATGACCTTTCAGACAAACTCCACACTGCACTTCCCTGCTGCTGCCTGGGATGTGTTAAACATGCTGCTCACACTCCACATGGCACATGTGCAGCAATTTCAGTCCAGGAAATACCAGACTGAAATGTGAGAGTCGTTACTTTTTGGGATTCAGCTGTTGGCAGGTAGATGATGTCCACGGGGACTTGCTGGAAGTGGCTGTTTTCATCCAAGTGAACCAAAAAGGGACGTTCCAGACAGGCTGTGAGCACAGCAGGGGAATTTCATCCCATTTTCTCCAACTGTTCCATATAACCACTGTCATCCACTCATCTCTGTTGTCTCAGTGCTGTCTCGGTTTTACAGTTAAAATAAAATTTACACATTAAACTTGCCCATTTTTGGACAATGAAGACAACTCTAAACCATTGACTAGGGCAGAACTACAGTCTTTCCAATGCTGGTGACTCAACAAAATCCTGATAGTACTAGAAAATATAAAATGTTAGTTCTCCTTTTGGTAGTGTTAGCATTAGAGAATTTTTAATCCCAAGGCTGCCTCTCCAGTCTCTTTCCTAGTGATAATCCTGCTGGCTTTGGTCCAGCAGTGACTGCCAAATGCCAGGGCAATGGGTTGTTAACACAAAATCTACAGACATTCTGGGGCATGAAGAAATGTAATTACCATAATAATAATAAAAAACCCCAAAAAACTATTACGTTCTTTGCAAAAAATGCAAGAAATTCCTTTTCTGGCTTTGTTTATGTCACTTGTTAACTTTGCCTTTCTTAAAATTCTGTTTCTTCTCATGTTTTCAGCACAGAAGGAAAAAGTAAAGAAAACTCTGGGAAAGTGTAGGTAGAGAATTTTCATTTCTCCAGCAGAATGGGGCTGATGCAGATGGATCTGATGTAAATATCCCCAAATAATGATGATGGTGGGTGCAGCCTCTGCTTGGCATTCACAGCATTTGTACCATGAACTGATCCATCACTTTGAGGTGCTCAAAACAGGAAAATCCCACAATTCCATTTCTGGCTTGGAAAAGGGTTCATATAGTGGAAATGATATCACAGCATGGGGAAGTATAAGAGAACAAGGAACTTTTGTTTCCATGGCAATCTGAGATCCTTCTCCAGACACAAGCACAAAGGCAATATGCTGAATGATTATCTGAAGGTCATGTTGTTCTTAGGAGAAAAAGTTAGGGAGAATGCACTGGGATAAATTCCCCAGCCAGGATGTACACTGCATTTCTAACCAGTTCAAAGAAACAACTGCTGAAGGAAATAATTGCCTTCATTAATGGCATCCGTTTATTTTAAAATCTGTTTGCCCAAAAGGAACAGCAGCCTGCTCAGGATGATGTTTGTACTATTATTTGATATGTTCAGAGACTAATCTTGAGATTCTGGGTATATTTGGCATCCCTCACCTGGTAAAAGAATTGTATTTCCTTTAAAGTTAAATGCATCTTAAAACTGAGTAAAATGTCTCCATGTAAGAGCTTGTTTATGTTTCCAGTCATTTTTTTCTGTGGTAAGAACCACTCTTTTAAGGATCTGCCTTATCAACAAGTGCAAACAGGGCTTTAAATGCCAGGATACTCAGGATGAGCAGGTGAGCAGAACCTCAGTACCTGTCTCTGTTACACATGTAAGAAACAGGCATCAAAAAGCCACATAAATGTTCAATGCAGTTTCCTTTGTAGTTCCCAGTGTCATTTTTAGGTTTCCATTTCCTCTGAGATGGTTTGACCTTGTTGACAGCAGGGGTAAATGCTTTATGCAGCAAAGAAAATGACTTTAGAAAGTGTAATTCTCTTTTCTTGCTCCATTCTGTGCTTCATGATTTACTACAGAGCTGAAGTACAAAGGAACAGAAACTTCACTGGTGTTCAGGAGGAAAGTTATTTTTAGAGTCATTTTGTTGCCAAAGCATATAGAAACCTTATGTGCTACCTCAGAAAGTTACCCTGGAATGGCAAGGAAAACAGAGATGCCTGGTTTTTTGTCTTTTTTTTTTTTTTTTCCAACCACAAAGCTTTGCTCCAACTAAAAAATTATTTTCCAAATGAGAAGTTGCAGGAGTCACTGAGCTGTTTGAGTTAAACCTAAATGTGTGGTCACTGATTGTGGGGTATAAACACAAGTCAAGATCCTCAGAAAGAACTGTGCTCACAGGTACAACTTTGCTTTCTCCTCAGTGAAAAGCATTCCTGAATCTGCACTTTCCAGAGTCATTTAGGTTGGAAAAGAGCTCTAAGATCATTAAGTCTATCCATTAACCTGCTAATCCCACACATGTCCCCAAATGCCACATCCACAAAGCTTTTAAATCATTCCAGGGATGGGGACTCCAGCACTGCTCTGGGCAGCTCCAATGCTTGATCACCTTTTCCATGATGAAACTTCTCCTAATATCCACCCTAAACCTCCCCTGGCAGGGGCAAGGAAGAGCTGGGAGTGCCTCTTTTTCCAGAGGTGTTATTGAAATTAGCCCAGCTTAGAGAGCAAACCATCATCTTCCATATAAATCCTTCTTGGGAGCAGAGGGGGAAACTCTGCTTATTTGCAGACCACAGCATGTTGTGTCTCACTGCAGCAGGACAAACATTTAAAGCAAAGAGTGGGATGACTTCTACACTCTCATCATTTCAGGGAGGGAGGGTGATGCTAGTTACAGTTGTTTTCTACAAAAATCCCAGTTTGCTTTATCTCCTTCCACATCAGCACAGGTTTTTATAAGCTATTGTGATATTTCCCAGGCAAAAGAAAAGAAACAGCCCTTAGGCTCAAAACATCTGAGCCCTCAGTGATCTTAATACTTCTGTGCCACTCTCAGAAGAAAAACCTCCTTTCCTGTAAGTTGTTTCTAGGATGCTGACAGATAAAAAACATTTTATTGTGAAGTAGATCAAAATTGTGCCTAGAGACAGACTTTTGTGTGGTCTCAGCTGGCTGAATTCATGCACATCCCAAAAAGAGAGGTGGGTGTGGAAGGGGAAGCAGTGAATCCATACCCACACCCACAGAAAGTATTAAAACCCTAAAATAGAAATACAGGGGAGCTAGTCATTTGCACAGATTGATACCCAGGAATAGGTATTGATGAATTAATCTTTCTGAAGGGTAACTAGAGACAGAGAGAAAAGAGGGAGTTATTTGTGGTGACTGCAGGAGGAGCAGCAATGGGTTTAGTGCTGCCTGATATCCTGCAAAGTTCTTCCCAGTGGAATGCAAAATTTCTCCAAATCACATTCCTCTGCTCTTTAATTAAAGTACACTCAACTTTGTATTTTATAAAAATGCTTCTTGTTATGCTTGAAAATGTAAATACTTGTCTCTCTGTCCATCTTTAAACACCACAGCAAGTTAAATAATGATCTGCAGCTAAAGCTCCTTTAGTTACCAAACAGCCAACTCCTCATTGACGTCATGGAAAAGTTTATTTTTCTACTACTTCTTTAGGTATGTGAATATTCATAATATTTTCAGAAGACTGGCTGTGCTGCAAATGGCAGCAAAATTAAACACATTTTCTGTAGCTTGTGCTCCTCCCTCAGAAATTAGGATCAAGGAGGGAGAGGACTCTGGAAAAGGAAAATGAAGTCAGAATATTTGTGAAATCACTAACAGGGGATTTCCAGGATATTCAGCCTGCTCCCACAATGCTCCCAGAGGCAGAGGTGACAAAGCCATCTATTACAGATAAAAGGGCCTGAAAGTTTGATGGGAAGCAGCTTTTCATGAAATAAAGTTTTTTTATGTATATATATAAAATTCAGCAAAGCAGTGAAAAAGAAAAGTACATTTTATTCCAGTTTTAAAAACCAACAATTCCTATATTTAAAATAGAAAGGTGCATAGTTTTCAGATTTAAAGGGGAAAAAAAAAAAGTTCAGTATAAAAGTTCAGTATAAAAGTACAGCTGCATTTTTATTAAAGGCACGACAACAGACACAACATAATCACTGCATTCCTTTTGGGATAGCAGCTAAGAAAGCAAGGATGATCATTGAATATATGGGACAGGATCACCCACAGCCTGGAAACCAAATATATCAAAAGATACAGGTACCAAGACATGAAATTATTCTTATTATGGTATTAAAATTATGAGAAACACACAAAAAATGTGAGCACAAAGCCAGAATAAAGACTGAGGTAACAGATGTAATGCTTTCTCCCAGCTGACTGGATCGTGGCAAGAAATACAATATACATGATGAAAATATAAGCTGGTATTTTCAACACAGGAGTAAGAATTCATATTTCATGTGAGCCAACTGTTGCACATTTCCTTCAGCACTGAAGGTTATTTTAGAGGTATGAAAAAGATGAAAGATAAGATTTTTCTCTCAGACAAATTGATTTCATTAACGACACTGGCTCGCGTGCGTGTAGCACAAAACATCCTGGTCTGCTGGGAAGATGTTTCAGGGGGAGCAAATATCAGGATTATCCCAAAAAGAGTGAGAAAAAGGGCCACAGAGGAGCCATGTGCTTCCTGGTTTTCAGCTGGGCAGAATCCAGGGAGCTGCCAAGTACTCCAGGAGAAGCCTCTTGTAATTTGGCATGTGATATGTGTTGAGTTGTATTAGTTATAAATATAGTTAGTTAATATAGATATTAGTTATAGATATAGCTGTACTAGTTATAGTTGTATTAGTTATATAGCACGTGATATGTGTTGAGTTGTATNAACTGTTGCACATTTCCTTCAGCACTGAAGGTTATTTTAGAGGTATGAAAAAGATGAAAGATAAGATTTTTCTCTCAGACAAATTGATTTCATTAACGACACTGGCTCGCGTGCGTGTAGCACAAAACATCCTGGTCTGCTGGGAAGATGTTTCAGGGGGAGCAAATATCAGGATTATCCCAAAAAGAGTGAGAAAAAGGGCCACAGAGGAGCCATGTGCTTCCTGGTTTTCAGCTGGGCAGAATCCAGGGAGCTGCCAAGTACTCCAGGAGAAGCCTCTTGTAATTTGGCATGTGATATGTGTTGAGTTGTATTAGTTATAAATATAGTTAGTTAATATAGATATTAGTTATAGATATAGCTGTACTAGTTATAGTTGTATTAGTTATATAGCACGTGATATGTGTTGAGTTGTATTAGTTATAAATATAGTTAGTTAATATAGATACTAGCTTTAGATATAGTTGTATTATAGATAACTTGCTGTAAGTTGCTATAAAATAATAAGCTACTGCAATGTACAAGTTTATCTAAAGCTATATGATTTAAACTATGTTATTTAAACAATAAACTAAGTTACTATAAAAGAATAATTGTATATATAAACGATACTAACTATATATATAATTATGTATACATTAAAATATATCTATAAACTATAGTTTTAGATCTATAAACTAAAATATAGTTTTGTATCTATACACTAAACTACAGTTTTAGATCTATAAGTTATATAGAAGTTTTGTTGTCATATGGATGTAAACTCATATAAAGAAGGGGGGCTGAGATTGATGCTTACTGGAGACAGATCCTACTTTGTAAAAGTTAAAAGTGGGTGGAAAAAGCACCACAAAAGGGAATAGCTTCTGTGGAATGAGGACTATTTGCCACCGTCCCGCATCCCCCGTGCCCCCTGCGTGCCCAGGGTGGCAGTGCCAGCAGTGACCCCTGCCAGGCTCGGGCTCTGCGTGCCCACCCCCATCTCCCGGGGGAGGGAAACACTTTGGCCACGGGCTGGGAGGAGAAGGCTGCCTGCCAAGCTGCCTTTCCTTGGAATAAGCGCTCTCTTGGATGAGCTGCGCGCAGGAGGAGTGAGGAGTCCGGGCACGGAGCGGCAACTGCGCGGGACTGGGGCTGGGACACAGCGGCACCGGGAGCTGCGGGGCAGGGCAGGAGCGCGGCCAGCGGCATCCCACCTGCGGGGCGAGTGTCCGTCTGTCCGAGTGCCCGACTGTCCGTGTGTCCGAGTGGCCGTGTGTCCGAGTGTCCGTGTGTCCGAGTGTCCGTGTGTCCGGCGGTGCCGCTCTGCCCCCTCCCCGCAGCCCCGGCCCGGCTCGGGCTCCATCCCCCGCCGCTCCCGGCGCGCTGTTGCAGCTGCCCAAACTCTCTCTGCCCTCTCTCCCAATAAAGTTCCGAGACTCCTGCGAAAGGCAGCGATGATCGCCCGTGGCCACTCTGGACTCTGCCTCGCTCTCTGCGCCTTTGGGCTGGCTCTGCTGGGGGATGTGTCCCGGGCTGTCCCCATGGACGATCAGGATTATTACCTGCAGGAAATTACCAACAGGGATCATTATTACTCCTTTCCATATCCTGGGGAAGAGTTCTTTCCTTTCACGGAGCGACCCGGAGAGGAAGGACCTATCCGTGCTGCTGAGACAGAGGAGCAGCCAGGGTTCAAACCGAGCAGGAAGGAGTTAAAACAGAAGAAAAACAACAAAAAAGGAAAATCCATTCTTGAAGCGCCACCAGGTAACTTTCCACCTTCTCCTCCAGAGTTTGGAACCTGCTGAATCTCACAGTGTGACTTTTAGCATTAATGAATCCCCAGTTAATGGCAGTCTTGGTAATAATAACAATAAATGAAGTTGTGGTGATGATGATGACAGCACATTAAATTTTAATATCCCACAGAACAGACCTGCAGAACTTTTACATACTTTGAAACAATCTCTACTTGAAAGGGAAAGAGTTAAAGAGTCGGAATGTAGTAATTCTGCTGTACTCTGGCTAGTCTGTGGACTTTTCCTTCTTAATTATTCTTAATTACACTTGGCAACTGGCTTGCTGTGAAAGCTGCTGTTCTAGAAGCAAAAGAACAGAGACAGATTTCATAGTAAAAGGTGATTATAGATAGTGACATCTCACCTTATCCCTTGTCACTTTAATCTAAGAGAGGCTTCTGAATTAATTTCACTCCTAAACCTGTGAATTTCTCTGAGATTTCACTTTTAAGCCCTCCAGAGGAAGATATGTAAACAGAGATCCTCCTGGAAAAGACTAAGCCCTAACAAGCTCCATTTAATTATTGACCAGTTAAGTAAAGAAATTAAACAGCAACAAAATGCCTCATAATAAAACAGCCACCCTTAATTCCATTTTTGAAAGTTTGCAGAAACTTGATCAGCTTTTACCACCCACTTGTTCCCATTAACACCTAACTGCACCCCAAAAGAGTAATCCCTTTCTGTGTTCCCTGTCTGGTAGGTATTTTACTGGTTTGGGATACTTAGGAGTGAGTTTGGTCCATAAAGTTCAGAGTTGTAAAATTTGGGGCCGAATCTCGCTCCCCTACAGCTGAATTTCCCTTTACTTCAGGAGGAAACTTCAGGTTAATGACTGGAGCATGTGGCACAAAAGCTGTGGTTTAGAACCATCAGTACAGCAAAACAGGGGATCAGGGGTTGTAGGGTGACTTCAACTTTGTCCAGTGACATCCAGCAGATAGCAAACAAAATATTTGAAATTTAATGTTAGCAGTAATAGAAATTAATTAGCATTTGTGGAGCAAAAATATGGGCTTTTATACTAATAAACAGTGATGAGAAAGTGTAATTTCTAACATCTGACATTTCTATAACCATTTGTGGGGCAGGCAGCGTGGCTTGTCAGGGCAACTCCAGGCAGAAGTCAAGGGTGGTGGCAGATGCACCTTGTCTGGAGAGCAGAAACATGAAACACCCGTGTCCCTGTCCCCTCAGGGGCCAGCAGCTTCCCAAGGGGATGACACTGCCTGGACCATCTCAAGTTCTTTATCTCAGTATGGTCATTGCAGTCTACAGGAGATCATCTCAGAATGTTCTTGTTCCAATGTGTCCTTTGTTTGTTTTTTTAAATTAAGGAAAAAGGCTCTGCTTTCCACCTCCACAGACTGAATCAGGTGGATTGACAAGGGGGAGCCACTTCCCACTGCCAGAGGGCAGGGTTGGATGGGATATTGGGAAGGAATCCTTCCCTGTGAGGGTGTAAGGCCCTGGCACAGGGTGCCCTGAGCAGATGTGGCTGCCCCTGGATCTCTGGAAGTGTCCAAGGCAAGGTTGGACCGGGCTTGGAGCACCCTGAGATAGTGGAATGGACTGGATGATGATTTAAGATCCTTTCCAACCCAAACCATTCCATAAATTCATGACCATGAGAAACACTTGGATATTAAAGCTCTGTAATTAGGTTTTTGATTCCTCATTGTGGTGGAGACAATTGCGATTTCCATCCTGTAGTGGGATGTTCTGTGGTTCATCTCTGCTTTCATCTTCCCTGTTGGCTTTTTCCCAATTTTCCCAGCACTTGGGGATTCACACTTGCTCCAAACATGACAGTGATGGGAAGAGAATCCAATCCATGAGGGCAGAGTTTATTTACCTTTACAGACTGGCATCTTCCTTGTTCCCACCTGCTGCACTGAGCACAGCGGGAGAGGCTCATGGTGCACCACCAAAAGCAGCTGGGAATGGCTCAATCCCTCCTTACACAGCAAGTTTGGGCTCTTTGGAGGCAGCTGAGCTTCCAAGCTTTCACCAGCCATGTGCAAAAAGAGGTTTCAAAGCCTCTGAGCTTTTTAAAGAAACAGCCAGAGGTACCACAAGCACCTGATCTCCTCCACCAAACTCCTTCTCCTTGATCCAGGATATGGGTGATTGACATCAACTCAGCAAACTGGATGCAGGATTTATTTATCTGGGAAAATTCAGTGGATTTCCCTGGGAGCAGCTGAACAATTTTAACTGCAAGAGGCATCATAATCCCTGAGGTGAACACCCAGTGAGGAGAATGGTCACCACTTGTTGCAGATGGGAGTGAAAAGAGGAGGGTTCCAGCAGGAAGTGTCAGGCAGGTTGAGCTGCAGTGTTAAAGTCCTGGCTATAATATTTAAAATTTCTCTTTTCTCCTCACCCAGAGGCAGGCAAGGGCAAGGTCCTGCCAGGGCTGTATCTCTGATGCTTAGTGCCATGTCCCCATGTCACCAGGGATCAGTTTGGAATGAAGATCTGACAATCTGGCCCTCCCAGAAATGTTGAAATACTAATACATACCTATATTTACTCACATCTGGATGTTAAGAGGCCAGCTAGAAATAATAATAGTAGCTGTCAAACAGGTATCAATAATAATAACCATAAATCTGGCTGGGTAAGAATGTGTCTTCTGCTTACATGTACACAAATGTGTTTATGCATCTCTCCAGAGGTGGAATTAATTTATTGGACATGCAGTAAATACCAAAATTTGGGGTTTGTGAGGCTCGCTGGCAACCAGGACATGTGGGATTAATTAGTTGTAACAAACAATAGCTGGCTGGGAGCTGGGATGGGGAAGGAGGAGCAATGGGAATGTGTGATGTGCCCTTTGGCTGAGCAGCTGGTCCTGATCAACCCCAGCTTTGAATCAAAGTGGGAATCAAACAGAGCAGTCTCAAGGACATGGCACAAAACAGATGACACACACTCCATTTATTTCAGCTAATTACTGAAGGTGGCCAGAATACAGATATTTGCAGTCTGTGAAATATTAATGTAGAAAGAAATCCAGTTGATGCCAGTAGATTTGCAATTTTTGGGTTAAAATATTAGAATCAATGTTTGCAAATAGTCAATTCAGGTAAAAGCTGAAAGTATCAATCTGCCTCTTTGCCCTTTAAATGCCTCATAAATTAAGTGGTACTAGGTCATCCTTGGAAGGCAAACAGTTGGATTGACAGGTTTTGTGTATATAAACAAATTTCCATTTTCTAATTCCATCCTTGTTTGTATAGGCCTCTGTCCAAAGCCCATTCAAATCAGTGGAAAGAGTCTTGTTAACATCAATGTTTTTCTTTTATGAGGCTTTTAATAGTTTGATATATGGTACCTCAGCTACCATCTGTGGGGCAGATCCCTTCAGAGTCTGGGGGTCTGACTACAGGCAAAAATTCATCATCAGGAGATTTATAGGGCTGAGGTGCCCAATAACCTCCTCAGGGTAGCCCAAATTTATCACAATGAAGTTTGTAATTATTTTGATTTGATCTACAAAACTTAAACTTGTAGTTCTTGTAGAGCCATACCTCAATTCTGAATGTATTTAGAAAGTAAAGGAGTGATGTTTATTTGTATGGCAGTGCTCTGAGTGGGGCTTAGAGCACATTTGTTCTGTATTTCACAGATCTCCCAGTGTTTGATCTCTGCACAACCCAACATTTGTCTGTGTTTAGCTGCAATCAGGATTTCCTTAGTCTCATCTCATTTGGTGCTTTCCCCAGGCTTGATGAAACTCCTCAGATGCATCAGTGTTTACTTGCCCCAAATTTGTTTATTTTTCTTCAGTCTTGCCACCTGTTCAATAATGCAATTCTTAAGGGGTTTGGTTTGTTGTTTCTTTTTAATTCCTGTAGTGCATAGGATGGGCCAGGTCTTTCCTGGGACATGTGTGTGAGGAGGAGTCAGTGAGGGAAGGCAAGGAGAGGGTAAAATGGACAGTGCAGGCAAACATGGAAATAATCCAGCAGAGAGAATCTGAATTTATAAAAACAGACCAATAGTACTTTAATTGAGATGTTTATCAAGATAATGAAAGCTTGGAGAGAGATCAGTGAGTGAATGAGGAGGGAAAGCTGAATCACAGGGATGTTATTCAGGAAAAGCTGGAGATATTTTGGTGCGAAATGGGGGCGAAGATCTGAGGAGTGTGTGAAGTTAAAAACATGACAGGTTTGGGGTGTTACTGGCACTAGAAAGAAGAAGAAATGACAGAGTGACACAGAAGGCATTGAACTGACAGTTGAAAGCACTTGAGACCTGGTCACCAAGATGCAGCAGCACAGAATTTCTCATGTGCTGGGAAGCCACCAGTGCTGCTCTTTGCCAGTCCTTTGGTGTCCCCTCTCTTAAACCTTCCTTCTCTGAGCAGCCCAAAGTGGAGCTCTCCTGTGACCTAGAACACAGATTTTAATTTTAAAGCTTTTGCTTAAACATCTCATAATAGGAACTTCTAAGAATGGACTTCCTGGCCCTTGGTGGGTATCCCATGAATTTTAATATGACCTGTATTGCATCCTAATTGCCATATGTGACAAGCAATGTGGCTTTTAATGAGTTTTCTTTCATCTACCAGCCTCTATTTTCTCCTCAGCACTTCTAAAATATGCAGAATAATGTAATGCTCACTATTCCATTTAAGAGCCCATCCTTTAAAGAATGTCACAACAAAAGAGGACAAGGGATGACTAAGAATGAATAATGAGCAATACCCTCAAAATTGGCCAAATCTTTTTGATTAGCATTTTTCCTTACCAATGGCTTCAATGAATAATGTAACATGAGAAAGAAAAAAAATGAGAATAAACACATTTGATTATGCCAGAGAAAACCACTTTCAAAGATAATTCTTCCAGCAGCCTTCTCTGAATTCAACCTCATGTTTAAGGTGAGAAAAATGTCTCTTTAAAAACATGTCTTTAAAAAGGGGATGATTTCACTGGATAGATTTTAATAGTCTCAATGTGAGCCTAGAGCTGTTCCTGAAATGCCAGCAATTATGAGACACGCATTAGCTGAATTCAGTCTTGGGGTTTAATGTTATTATCTGTTCAGTGAGCTGGCTAGACAGGTCAATCCCATGGCTCACAACCAAATTTCACTTATTTCTTTTGGGTTTGGAATGAAGGTTTCTGTCAGCTATGTGAGCTTCAAATCTGTCAGGAGGATGAAGTGGTGGAAATAGAAGCTATGGTGCAGAGGAAGTAATTTCCTGAATTTTCAATATCTGACCTGGGATTTTTAAGTCTTGCTCAATTCACTGTCTGTATAAAAAGCAAACTACCAAAAGACTGGTGGTCAGAGTTGGGATTTAAGTGTCATATTCACACAGTGGCTGCTTGTGACTTTATTGTTATTTTGCAAAGGATGCTCTAGATTTGGTCTTCTTGTCAGGCCTCTGGTGAGGTGATGTCTCATGGGATTATTTGGTTTATGGAAATATAAATGTGTGCCTTTAACACTGGGTGCCCCAGGAAAATGGGAACAAGTAAAGCTCTGATGTAGTCAGAATTACTTGCCTTTTAAAATGCACTTTTAAATTCAGTGCCTGGGGAATTAAATGAGGATGTTCAGAGGAAACTGGCCAGCCCAAAGATGGGTCTCCACCACTGCTGCTGTCTGATTATTATCCTGATGAGGCTTCCTGAGCCACAAATTCCTGCATCTTTCAGGGTCAAGCCTTGCTCCTCTGGAGCCTTCCTCTGGCTATTTCAGCTTCAAAAGGTGTTTGGTGGGGTGTTTGCATATCTAATCAAGCATTGAGAAACACCTACATTAAACCATTAGTAAAACACACTGCAATGTTAATTAATTACTTCTGATGCAACCACATTTATAATTTCCTTGTGGCACAGCAAAAGGAACATTTATGATTCCATTCCCCTGTGGTTTTAACATCCCAGTGTGAGCAAGAACAGGCTATTCTGGATGTCTGCTGTGTGCTGGAAGGGATGGAGCACTATCAGACAGGAGCAAGGCTTTTTATTCCTCATGCACGTGCCAGGCAGTGCTAAATCAACTTGACAGGTGTAAAGGGAAAACTGTTTCTCTTTTCTACCCATAGCTAAAAATGGCAACGAAACAAAGGTGAGAAAAACAAGAATAATGAAGAGATGCCAGATGGTGACTCAGGGAGTCAGAGTGCCTGTGAAGGCATCAGAGGGAGTGTGTGTGGGTCACCTGAGGCATCTTCAGAGCACTTGGGCTTAGCTGTTAATCCCTCCAGCCCTGCTCGAACTGAATTACAAAGGATGTTCTGCTGAGTCTGCTGATAGATATCTAAAGTCCTCTTTTGGACAAAAAATGCTTCCCTTCTGCTGGGGAGCATCCCAGTGTTATGGAACATCCATTTATTATGGGTTAAATGGAGACAAGGAAAGACAAGGGCTTCATTCCTTGTTTGCTCAGTGATTTACATCATTTTTGCAAACAAAGGTTTTAAAGTGATTTTATGATTCTGGAGGGGTGTTTAAGGAGCTGTCATATAAATAGGAATCAGCCCCAATACACTGTGAAGTATATTTTATAACAATTCATTTCAAAGAATTACATGAGATAATACTACTTTGTCAGAAGTGGAGAAACTCACTTTACTCTTGGCTTAGGAAGAGTGAATCTTTTCCTGTTCTGACACACGAATACCCCCCAAACCTGCTCTGCCTGGGCTCTGTGGGGCTGCCTTGCTGGGATTTGACATTGCAGAAAAGTGAAAAAAAGCTTCCTGGGAAAAAAAAAGCTTCCTCTGGGAAGCTTCAGAGGACCACAGTGAATTCCAGTAGCTGTGACTCAGGGCTGGAGCTGAGTTGATTTAGGAGTGAAAGTACCCAGATATGGGATTAATCTTCTGTTTCTTTGTGGTTATTTACCTGTAACTGTACAGGTCTGTAAATAAGAGTAAATAATAGAGTTTTGCTCCTGCTTTCACACAAGCATTAGCAGGATGCTATAATTGCAGAAGTGCTGCTGCATCCAACATGCCAAGCAAGGAACACAGTAAAAGTTGTGTACATAAGTTAAACACAGATCACAGTTATATGTCTTTACTTTCTGCTACACAGTGTATCTGCTCTGTAGCTTCCAGCTACTGACACAGAAAATATTACTTTCAAAGTGGATAGTGGAAGTGATTAATTGAGGTTTTTTTATAGGGGG
This sequence comes from Hypocryptadius cinnamomeus, assembly GCA_013400635.1. Taxonomy (NCBI): domain Eukaryota; kingdom Metazoa; phylum Chordata; class Aves; order Passeriformes; family Zosteropidae; genus Hypocryptadius; species Hypocryptadius cinnamomeus. The sequence goes on along the minus strand of VYZP01007391.1, from coordinate 80,325 downwards.
GTTAATTACTTACAGATTTATTTTGTGGTTTACTTTTTTTATTGAATTGAAAGCCAGACAGACTTCTTGTGTGACTGTACATCAGCCTGGGGCTGCTGTGAATTATTTAAGGTATGTACCTGGCAAAACTGTTCTCCTACAATCAACGTGATTCCCAAAGACCAAGTCCAACTGAGATCTTCCATGAAGTTGGTGGTAAAGAATTATGTGTATATCTATAGTTTAAAACTTTTAAAATATGGGAATTTTGAAAGTTCTACAGTGGGACTCAGCTGGATAAAGCACCAGAGTCCTCTATTCATGTTGATTCTTTCTTTTGGACCTCAGCAGCTCATCCACACAGTGGATGACCTGGTAGACCTGGATGACCTGGTAGACCTTCCTAAATCTGATTTTCTTGCTTAGCTTACGGAGCTTGAGTGCTTCCTGTAGATGATTTCTTCCTTATTCTCCCATGTATCACAAATTTAGTGGTTTTCTTGTTGCTTCCCCTCATTTTGGCTCTATGGGATTAATCCTTCTGGCGGGGACCTAGAAGAGATCCTGAGGGTGAAGCCCAAATGTCCCTGCTTGTCTTCCAGGAGGTCTGCAGTCCCCACTGTCCCCAGATTTGCTTTTTAGCTGTTTTTTAAATTTGAACTTTAGAAAGGAAAGCAGCCTCCCATTTCAAGGGGGCTGTGTTTGAAAGGGGGAGCACAGAGTGAGGCCCAGCATCCCCTTCCTTCTCCACATCCAGGACTGAGGGGAAATGCCAAACCCATCAACCATCCTGGCGTGCTGGGACAAGGGGTTGCTTGCAGTGGGAGCAAAGTGGAACCCATCTTTGTCCCTCTTTCCCAGAAAACAGGGTATTTTTATGTCCTCCCCTTCAGAGATACAGCGGTTTATGGTGACAGGTTTATGGGTCCTCACATTTTACGGTGCTCCCAAAACACCTGTCAAAGGAAGGGAACAGTTCAAAGTATTTTGGAAGAGCTGATCTCAGACCTGGCTGTCAGCACTCCCTACACCAGTGGTACAACCACCCCTTAGGCCAGATTTGGCTCAAACACACTCTTTTTTTTCCCTCCCCAAGATTATTTTCAGTATGTAATGAATTTTCCTCATGTACAAGACAGAGGATGTCTGAAAACAAGGGACCAAATCTCAGCCTTCCCAAAGATGCCTCACTGACTGGTAACAGAAGCTGCAATTTCAACCAAACAGCCTTTCCTGTGTGATTGCCTAAAAGTAGAACTTTAGCCCTTGACAACATGATTTTTCTCCTTTTTCCCCTTAATTGCTCATGTACTGAAAAATCCTGTTAAAGGTTGGACTTGATGATCTTGGAGGTCTTGTCCAACCTGAATGATTTCTGTGATTTTAAGTAGCAGAGGGCATTTCAGAACCAGTTAGAATTGTGTTTGTCATCACAGGCTGGATGGGAAGTACCCTATCCCAGAGGACAGATCCAACTTTATCCCAGAGTGTGTAGACTGCACTGCCTTTAAATTCCAACCAAAAATTCCAATAAGAGCTCTGCCAAAAGTAAATCTGGGCTATACATGGTCTGTATAGATGGCTGCTGGGGAGGCTGGAATTTCCCATGGTAAATCTGGAGTGGATTTGGATTTGTTACAGGATGGGGCTGACCCAAGAAGATGGGGATGTGTCCCAGCCTTCAGTTCATGTCCCTGGAGCAGGAGGCTTCCCCCAGGTGTAGCCAGAGCTCTTAGGCTGCTGGGGAATGGAGGGATGAGGAGAGGAGTAGCCAGGGCCAGCACAAACCCCAGCTAAAACAAGCAAAAAAGTGTCTGACAGCTCTCTTGGGGGTTATTTTGTTCCTCAGGCTCCTCTGGATAATTCTGGATGCCAGCAGAGGTCTGCAGTCCAGAACTCTTGCAGGCTCCCCAGATGAGTGGCTCAGACCTAGACCAGTTCCTTGGCCTTTCATTAGATACATGGAAATGACAAAAAGGGACCCAAAAAACCTTGATTCCATCTGGTAGTGGAACAAAGGATTGGGGAATCATACACAGAATCAGAAATGGGAGTGATCTCTGAGTGTTCTTCCAAAGACCTTTGAAAATGCTGACAAAGTGAGTCCAGGTACTTGGCAGAAGCCAAGAGATGGATGAAAGGCATGAGCCCCAGAGAAGAAAATGGATAAATTCCAAGCTTGCAGGAATGAGGGCTGAGGCTGGTAGCATGTGGAATCCAAAATCCCCCAGACACTTCTGGTTTGTTCCATTCTCCAAATCTGTACTTGGCTTTTTTGGTGCTTGAATGCAAGTCTTTGAAAAAGTGGACAGAAAATAGCACAGAACTTTTCCTCTGAGACTCTTTCCATATTTCTCCTCATTAATCCTGAATCAGATTTTTTTCCTTTCCAATTAGGAAGTGGAAAAATGAGGAGTTTTATGCTCAGGGAAGCTTGCCTTGAAGTTTTCCCTATTCCATGGCTTTTTAAGTGCAGAATACCTGTACGTAGCAAATACTTTTGGCTCCTGTGAATGGGAAGGAGGCTGGACTCTCCAAGGCAGCACTGCAGTTAATAAGTCCCAAATCATGACCTGAACTTTTCACATGAACACCTTGATGTTTTGCAGTGCAGATGAATCTCTTGGTGACAATGTGGGCACTTTTCTCTAGGGAAAGGATGTCAAACCTCACTGGGCAACTGGTAAAAATTAGATTTTATCTGAATGCACTCCTGAGCATTCCTCCTTGGGTCCACAGGCTGGGAAATGCATTGCCTTCAGCTTGGATTTTTGGGCTTTTTTTTTTTTATTTTTGGATTTTTGGGCTTTCAGCCTGGAGCAGGCAGAAATGAATGCAGTCAGTTATATACTCACTAATAACTCATATTCCAATTCATTTGGAGCTCCTGACACACTTTGCTTTGAACCAGTGAGGCCTCCAATGTGCTAAATGTGGAGCCTGTGATTCTGAGCCTTTGCTGGACCACAGCTGAATTGTTAAACAAAGCAGAAAAGATGTTTGGACAGAATGAATTTTGGGAACCGTAGGAAGCTGGAATAGGGAGAAGGGAAATCTGTACATCTGGGCTGGAGAGGTGCCCACCCTTGGAGATATTTGTCTGAACCTTGCTTGAACTGCTTTATCTCCTTTGCTCCATAGCTTGGAGCTGGAGCTTCACACCAACTTCCCAGCTTAAGCTCCAAACCTTCCCTGCAGTCCTCCCAGAGACTCCCAAAAGCAATGTCTTGCTCAATTTTAGCATTTTTCTTCCTGCAGACAGGAAACTCAGAGCCTTGATAAAATGCTGAGTGTTCAGAATTTGAAAGGTAATAACCAAGCTTTTAAATCCACAGGTTCCTGGTGCTTGCTTGGGCTCGAGGCATTTTAAAACGTACTGATTTATTTCTGTAAGCTGACTTTTCCATGATTGGCTTGAAGGCAGGTAGAGAGGGGGAAGTTCAACAGAGAGACTCTGGTGTGTCCAAATGTCATCTTCACAATGGACACATGAAAGCTAAAAAGCCACCTGAGAGCTGAAATCCTTGGGAAGATGAGCAAAAGCTCAGGGAATCACACCTGCTGAAATGTGGGAAAGGGAGAGCCTGGCTGCACAGGGGGCTTTCTGAGCTCCTGAAGAATCATGCCTTCCTCTAAAATTACTTTGGGGAGGAACTGATTCCCTTTGCAAGCTGGGCTCTGTCCTTAGATTTTCCATGTTCTCCAGTGGGATTCCTGTGCTTCCCTGGGGTTTGTATCCCCTGAGTGATCCCAAATGCCAATTACAGATTTCCTCTTCCCAAGGAAAGCCTCTCTCATGCACCCCTACAATTCCACTCCTTTTTTTTTTTAAATTTTTTTTTACTGGGGTTTGGTTTGGGGTGTCGTGGTTTTGGTTGTTATTTTGGTTTTGTTTGGTTTGGGGTTTTTCGGGTTTTTTTTTTTTGTTTTTAATAGAAGAGGGTACTCACTCTTCAGTCCATGCCTGGATTTGATTTTCTCAGATCTCAGAGATTTAGATATTTTTTGAAATCTTGCTTCTTGATGCTTTGAACTCTTAAATCCTCTGCTCTTAGGGTGCTTCTCAAGGGTGCAACAGCTTGGACATAGTGGGCTTTAAAGGAAACAAAAGCTCTGTTATATGAGTTCCTAAATCTTTTCTGCACTTCTGAATATATCCAAAGAACCTCTGGTTATTTTCTGTGTGTACCTGGCCAATTTTTTATCCCTCCACTGAAGCAGTTTTCCACTGTTTGGGATTTAAATGTATAAGTTACTTCTGACATTTTAGTGTTGTCTTAGAGCTTTGTATCAAAAAATACTCAAGAATTCAAAGAATTCTGTGGATTCAAAGAACATGCAGTCTATCAAATGAATAATCAGTTAAATAAAAAAAAATAATTAAATGAGAAGCAGACAACCCAACCAAACTTATTTTTTCTTTTACTCTGCTCTAAAACTTACACACTGATTCCTTTTTAAGGGTTGGGAAGGAGTACAAAGCTTGAGTTCAGGTTTATTGTAGCCACACAACTTTTCTTTGGAATCACTGCCTGAGCAACAGCTCCAGGCACTATGAAAACTTCCATGCCTTATGAGAAGTGTTTGGGTTTATCAATTTCTCTTATTATTTCCTATGAAATAATAACAACAGATGTGATGCTAGAAGGAAAAAAAAAAGTGTATAAATGTCTAAACTTGCTAGAGCAGCCACACCAGGTCTTCATAAAACTCAGACCTTACACTTTATAAAAGGTTTTAAAAGCAAGCTGGATTGGTTTGAGGTATTTCCTGTCACAGGCTCCTTATATAGGTCGAGTATTTATCCCAGATGTGCAGCCTGGCAGCGGGCTGGGCAGGGAGGGAGAGCAGGGTGACAGCTCTGAGGGACCCTGGGGCTGCAGCAGAGCCTCCCTGCCGTGCTCCCGCTGCTGCTGGAGGAGAAGGGGTGGCAATTCCAAGGGTGAGGCTTGGCTTGGCAATCCCAGCCCATCCTTGGGGGTGTTGCTTGTGCATGGAGCTGTGTTTGCAGCCGTGTGTTCAAACTTTCACGTCAGCACTGAGGAGCAGCACATTGTTGGGAAGATTTCAAATCCAAAGCATGGAAGGATTTCATCCATCCAAAGGATGAGTTTTTCCCAAGGCAGCAGAGGAGGACTGATGGTCAGGTCAGAAGGATGAGCCTCACCCAGGTCTCACTGCAGATAGAGCCTGCTGCTAGTCTGCACTCTGTTGGTAATTTGAGTATTTTTAATAATAAAAATATGAAAGGTGACATCTTACCTCTCAGCTGAGGTAATTAATGAGTCTCAGCTGCCTGAAGCACAGCTCGTGCCACTTCATCAGCATAGCTCTGGAGTTTCCTGGCTTGCATCAGGAGCTAAGTCAGACAGCTCAAGGGGTAGAAAACAGCCTAGGAAACCCAAAACTGAGGAGCCAAGTGATTCTGTCCACATCATGATTTACTCCTGTTTGAGCTACATCATTGAAGGAAGTTCACATGTCTGTTTCAGTGTCATTTTCAGTTCATTTTCTGCCTTGTTGAGAAGTAAAAAAAAATACAGTTTTGTCTGTGCTGGAGTTGAACTGGATAAAAATTTGAATAACATTAAGTGGAACTGACTGGGGAGCTGCTGATTTCAGTCCTTCTCAAGTGTAAATTTAGCACTTGGGAGTGGAGGTGACTGTAGCAGTGGGGATGAAATTTAATGGCTCGTCACTATTAATGAGAACTTTACAGTTTCTCAGGTTTTTCCTGCTCCATGTGTGTGGGGAGAGTGAGAAGGTGAAGGCTGGGTGATATCAGAGTAGTGCCATTTATTCCAGTGGAATTAGGTGCTCCCAGAGGATTTCTGGAACTGTTCTTGTGTATCTCAGCCCCAGGTGAGCAGTTCTGATTCTCAGGGTGGAGCATTTACAGCCCCTTCCCTGTGTCCTCCCACTTTTATAATTCCTTTGGGCCACCTCATATCCATGGTTTTTTTCCCCCCAAAAGCGTGGCTGTGTTACAGAATCCTCAAAAAACAACCAGAATGCTCAGAAAATGTGTATTTCTAGGACCAGGAGTTATGGATACTTTCCAGTTTATTTATGTTTAAGGAATTTCATGACTATGCTGTCACTCTGCCCAGTGAATGTTCTATACCAACTATGGATATATTGGATATATTTACTGCTGTATAAAATTCCTACTACAGCTCTCATGGAGGGAGAGGGGGAAAATTGCACCACAAGCCTGTTTTATACTCATAGTTCCTATATATTTATCCTATTTATGGTAAAATGCACTCAAATTAGATTGCTAATAGGGTTAAACTTGAGCACTTCTAAGATGTCTCATTTATTGAGCCAGGGCTGTATCTTAAGATCAGAGTTATTTCTGCCTTGGTTTTATACTTGTTAATAGTATTCCGAGTTTTAATGTTTATTTTTGATGGCTGCAATTAATGCTCTGAATGTAGAATCTCTGCTCTTGCAGTACACCTCAGTGACCTGGTATTTTTAGCTATTTCTGGCATGAAGATGTGTTTTTAATGGTAATTTTTGTCCTGTACCCAGCCATTGTGCAAGTGGTCTGTCTCAGTTTTGTTCTCCATTTTTTTGGCTAAGCCTGTTTGTTTGGCTCTGGAAAAAAAAGAATGGTTCTCATTTTTGATGGCTGTGCTCAGTTTTGTGGCTTTAACTGGAATTACAGAAACTCTTCACCCTGTGTTTCAGAAAAAAACATCAGAGGAGGCATTTCAAAATTAATAGCACAGAATTCAGCCTTTGTCAAAGCTCATAATAAAAAGTTAAGAGCTGATATGATATTTTTCAGGCTGGATTCTTTTGGCCACTAAAGAAAATATGTTTTCTTCAGAGTGATTAAATTAAATACTTTCTCTGTAGGGAGAGGGGAGATCTTTGCAGATATGGGTACAAATTGGAGGGTACCTTGTGCCACATCACAAATCCCATCCTGTGCCAGGCTGGTGGCAGCAGAAGGCAGCTCAGGGAGTGAATGTGATGTCTGGAGTTTAGATGAACCTCTTGAGTCTGAAAGCTTGGCCACAAAACTCCCAGGCACTCTGGAAATTCCTGCCTCCAGCTGTGCCAGCAATAATAGAAGCTCTTCCTGCTAAATGTTTCACTGCATCTCGAGCCAGCCACAACCTGGGCTTGTGAGAGAGCAAAAATGTGAAAAGTTAATGAGAGAAAATGAAAAAGTGCATTTTCAGAATCTCATTTGGTTTCATGTCAGACCTGACCTAAAGAACCAAGAGAATTCTTCATTTATTCTTTATTTCTTTTTACATCTTCAGCAGCAATCACAAGTGTAGGTTGCACTGCTGTGATAAATATTTCCTCCTGAGAGGAGTCCCTGATGTTGAAGACCTCAATGCAGCATTTGGTGCTTGTCCTGGAAAAATATACAGCCTCAGTGCAACATTAGCCAATAATTAATGTGGTCTTAGGATAGGAAATGTTGGCATCTCCTTAATTCTTTATTTGATCTTTGGCCTGGGACTGTAATTCAGTGTTTCAACTTCTGTGCAGGGGATTTGTTGTAAGTGCACTTTGCTTGCTTTGCTCTCACAGTGCTCTGGGAATGGGTTTTCCAGAAAAAGTAAATAAAAGCAAAAGGTGTTTGAGGAACTTTAAGCTGCCTCAAGATGCTGCTTCAAATGATCTGGGGTGTAGGGTGGCTGGTGGCCCGAATTCAGGTCAGAAAAAAAATTTGTTATTGTTCTTAGCAACACTTCAGATATGAGCAGAGTCAGAATAGCACTCAGACTGAAATCCATGGACATTTTTCCAGGGAAAAGCTGGGCCAGAGCAACTGTGGAGTGTGAGTCATGAACATCTGTGGGAATTTCACACTTCTGTGATCACATCTTCAAAACAGCAACATTAAGAGACCAAATATGCACACCCCCCATGCCCTCATAAATAAATATAAATTAATTATGTAATATATATATATAACAAATTATTTAGAAAAAGGAAAAGTTTACTGTCTTGAACTCAGCCCCTGTAAAGGCTGACCATCACAGAAACATAATCAAAAGATATTTTCAGCAAGGTGAAGGCTGTCAGAAATGTGCTTTTACTGTTATTTCACCTTGCAGGTACATTGCAGTATTAAAGTACTTTGCCTACCTGTGACCTAAGCATAACTTTAGCCACAGAAATTAGACTGCCAGAGTTCCCATTAAAAGTTTCTGCTGTTGGTGAATTATCAACCACACTTTTCATAGGAAAACATCTAAATTTAGCTGCTAGGGCAAAATTTATGATACTGGCCTCATTAAGAAACTTTTGTGCAGGACCATCAAGACCTAAGAATAGTATGAATGGTATAATGAACATTAAAGTCTTAATTCCCACAAAATATACACTTGTGTGTTTAATTTACCTGTATCTGTAGGTAAATTTACAGTTTTGCCTCTTAGTTGCATGTTGAAGTGCTTAGTTTAAACAAGATTTAAATCCTCTATCTCCCCTGGGATAGGAGATTGTCAGACTGCACAAAGCTGATACTTCTCCATTTCCAGAGCTCAGTATCCCTGTTCATGAGGAGTTAGACCAACACAGACTTGTAGGAATTGAAGAGGATTTCAGGTATGGCTTTTATGATATGGGCTGAAGAGGAAACATGATGCTTCTCTCTGCCCTTCCATTTGAAAAGCTGAACATATTCCAAAAAATTGATGGAAAATTCTCTTTAAGTAAAAGAATTGTTTGTCTGCTTTGCCTCTGAAAGAGAAGGACAGAATGATTTCCTAAATACATCTTTATTAGATACAAGAGCCATAAAGGCAATCTGGACTTATCTGGCATTCTTTATTTAGACCAGAAGGAAATAAAATAAATGAGTAATTTAGGCAAGAGAGATGAGCACAAGTGTTTTCCTTGCCTGCTCATCCAGCTGTGTGATACAGAACAGCTGAAATTGCAGCACAGCAGCTGTAATTATCCTGCAGGAGTGAAGGAAACCACCTGGCTCTGCAGAAGGTGGGATTTTTACCAGAGCTTCGATTGAAGATGCTGCAGCAAGAGCACAAAGCCATCACGAGGTTGGAACTGCTTTCAAATATCCCCCCACGCTGAGACTGCAAAGTGAGCCCCTGCTGGCTTGAGGAGGGAGCTCTGCTGCATGTCCAGGTGCTGTTCTTGCTGTAGGCAGACCTAGAATAAGAGGTAAATTCAGATTTCAAGAGATGAGGTGGAGGCTGAGCTGATTCCTGGGTGTTTCTCCTGCTGATTTTAAGGGACAGGGATTTCCCCTGGTGCCCAGGTGCCAGAACTGCCTTGGTGCCCTGGCTGGGACTCCTGGGGGAAGAATAATTGACAATAATGGACACTGAGATGTGGCCATTTAGCATTGCTGCAGGAAAGATGTTGTGGACTGAAAACCTCACAAGAACACACTTCCACAGACAAATGCTATTAACTCTGAATCCAAGCCCTGTCTCTTTTTACTGGAATTAATTCATTTGATCCAGACATCTTATTAATGCTCATTTCTAAAGTGAACACCTATCCATGGCTGCAAATCACTCACAAAATCGTGTTTAAATATGGGCTAGGAGGGAAGAAATGTCCACAACAGCCCCTTCCCTGCACCTTCAAGCTTAATGTTTGCTTTTTGTCCCTCTAAACCAGAAATTCTGTAGGTGCATTTATTTATTAAGTTCTTATGTACACAGCCCATGTATTTTCATGTCTGAAAGACACAGTTGAGTTCCCTGTGTTTTATAATGATTAAATTTTCAGCTGGTTAAAGAAAAAACCAAATAATTGGGTCATTTCCAGCTGAATCCATTAAGCAATAGATTCACACAATCTCTGGTCATTCCTGCTGTCCAATTTCTGTGGCTTCCCCAAGGTTTTTTCAAACTGGCACAGAGAGTACAAAATCATTAAGACAGCCCTACTGATTGGGTGGCAATTTTCATTGTTTCATGAAATATTTCTTCAAGTTAAATAAAATGTATTAAAGCAATACTTTAAAAAGTAAAGTTTTTATGAATGCCATAAATCAGTTTCTTTTCCTGTATGTTTTTCAAAACTAGGCTGTCCTGGTTATCTCCAGTAGCTTTAAGGAGCAGGGGACACACACCCCAACAAAATAATTTATCCAAAATTAAATTCTCAGTATGAGTCAGAATTTATTTTTTTTTTCAGTAGTGATATGGCAACCTGAGGTGGATTTTGTTGTATTACAATGAGTAAATTTGAGGTAATCAGAAGAAGCTCTATTGAAAAATTTGTCCCCACCATCTCTGTACATTACATATTGTTGTTTTGGTCTGCATGCTCCTCTTTTCATCCCTTTATTGATGTTGGAATTTGTAAGAATGTGGAAAATATTTATATTCCTAAAATGTTAATATTCAAATATTATGCCTACAAATAGAAAACATAATTTTATTTTAAAGAAAAATCAAAATTTTTCTCTTGTGGAAAACTGCATGAATCCCATACATCCAAGCTGCTGCAAACAACAGTCTTGATGATTCCAAGAATATCATCCCCATGCAGGGTTACACAGATGGAAATATCTAAAGGTCTTTGAATGCAAATCCTGCTGCTCTGCTCCCAGTTTGGGATGTCCACTGGAGAAAGAGGAGCCAACAAGAAGAAAGTATTTTCATTTATTTTCAGTCAAGTATTGAAGCAAAATATTCATATTTCTTTCTTACCAACATAAAAAGCAATTTATTTGGTTGGTTAGTGAAATCACAGCTTAAAGTCTAGAGAAGGCAGGTGTTCTATTAATTTATATGGATAACTGTAAAAAATAAATTCCAGGATACTATTGAATTGATGGTAAAGATCTTTATGATTTCACTTGGAATATGGTAATGCTCGAGCAGGTTGGGAAAGAAGAGTGTTGGGAACATTGCAGGGTTTTCATCAGAGTTACCTGTTCTGCCTCTTGTAGTCCCTGACTGCCCACACAGCCCAATCTTGGTTTCATTGACAGCTCCTGCTAAATTGAGCATTTCCTGATATTAGCCTGGTAATCTGATGTATCCACAGATAACACAAGTAATTCATCCTAGAAAAATAAAGAGCAGTCAAGCACCTTGCTCTGAGATCCATATGAACATTTACTATTAAGCTTCAATTTCTCTAGAAACAGAGATAACACCAAAACACTCTGGGAATCTTTTTCAGCCTGGAAATACCCATCTTGCAGCCTAAATCCACAGGCAATCCAGGAATTCTGAAGTTTTACAGTGAATTAATAACATTTCACTCTGAATAAAACTAAACTTGCTTCTCACACCTGCATGAGCAGGTGAATGTCACTGAACTGCTCTGACAGGCAGCTGCCAGGCTCAAAAACAGTGCATTTCCTACAGGTTTCATCAAAATGGGGTTTTGCACAGCTGAGGGCAGTGGTGGGTAGATGTGGATTCTTTGCTTCTTTTTTCTGCCAAGGTCGGGATTAAATTGTGAGATGGTATTTCTTGTTGGGACTCAGATGTTTATCAGTTCTTGTCCATGTTACAGTCTCACAAACTCTGAGTTCTACAGCACTTCACACTAACAAACTAAAAATGGAGCTCCATCTCTCTCTCTACAAGGCCTTTTAAGGATAAGCTGTCTAATTAAGAAATGACACCTAAATAATTTTTACTTTTAACCCAATAACCAACCACCCATGCCCACGATGGGGACTTTTTTATCCAATTACACAAAACCACCCAAACCCATGGAGAAGAAGGTGAAGAAGAAGGAGCAGCCACTGCCCCAAAACCTCCATCTTGCTTTATATATATTACTGTATTCTAAACCCTTAAACTCTAAGTTTCCCACCCTGTCATAGTACACACTTCTATCCAAACTCCACACCCACAATCCCAGTTCTGTCATTCCATTTTGGAAGCTTCTCCATGGCCTCATGTGAATGCAGTGTTCTCTTGGGGATCAGTGCCTGGCAGCACAGAAAGTCTGAAATTCTCAGCACTCAGGGTTCCAACAGATTGGGACTGTGCCTGTGCATCCCATGGAGCAGGGAAGTGACACCTGGGGTAGCTCCAGGAACCTTTGTTGTAGTTTGGCCGCAGAGAACAGGATGTGAAACACAGACTTTTCACCTTTTATTTTATAACTCCCAGCAGTACCTGTAGATCACCCCTTGGCTTTGGTAGTAGTAGCATAAACGCTGAATTAAATAATGTTTTATGAACTGAGCATGCAAAACCAGCTTGCTTTTATTTTGAAACTTGCCTTTATTTTCTGCTCAGACCTGGCACAGGTAATTCTGGGTAACTTCTGGGGAATTTGAGAGTGTTCTTAGAGGAATATACGCCAAAGTGCCAAAGCATTCTCAGGATTGTACCATGAGATTGATTTCCAAACCTGTCTTGAGGAACAAACTTGTTAAAAAAGACAGGCAGTTCCCAACAATGTAATTTACTCCCAGTAGAGATCTGTCAGAGCCTGAGACTTCCACTTGGAGTATGATGAAAGATGCAACACTCTATAAGGAAATGAAATTAAAACAATCAGACAATCAAACCAAAATCCTCCCAGCTATTCCTTCCTCTGGCTTTCATTACACATCCTGTTCCTTCTCTGTTTTGGATAATTGAATTGAAAGCTCTTTGAAATGAGGAGCTGTCTACATTTCATTTCTTATGTAACACTAAGATCACTGTTGGTACTTCAGAAAATATGTTATTTTTTACCTTTTGTCTTTGCTACTTCTGAAGGAGACATTTGGCCCTGGATTTATGTGAGAACTTCCTAAGGATGACCAAAGAAACAGCAGCATGAATTGACAGCCTGTCACATTTTTCCTGAGGGATTTTAGTTTGTTGTGAACTAAGGAGGAGTCTGGGAAATCTCATACATTGCCAGTTTGTGCCTAATAATGCAAAAAAACTGCACCTGAAAGTTAAATACAACCTGAAAGTTAAATACAACCAGGTACATTCCCACTGTCCAGGGCAGAGTCCCCATCCCTGGAGGGATTTAACAGAGGTGTGGATGTGGCATTTGGGGACAATAGTGGTGAATATGGCAGTGCTGAGGGAATGGTTGGACCTGATGATTTTCGAGGGGTTTCCCAACATAAATTATTCTTTCATACTTTGATAACCTCATGACATTTTGGTGAGTGATTAAAAAGCCAAATATATGTCTGATAATCACAAAGCAGATTTTTCCCAACCTCTTATCTTCCAAAGCCAGAGCTCCAAGCATTGCTTTGCTGAAGTAATGGCATTTGCTTTTCTGTCCTCGAGGATGTGCAGAATTTGGGGCTTAGAGAGATGGTCCTTGGTTCAAAATTGCTCTGTTTGTGTTTAATCACCACCTCTGCAGAGCTCAGCTCTCTCTGGGCTCCCAGACCTCTGGAACAGATGCTGTTGTGCAATGGGAGGAACTCTGAGTGAAGTTTCCAGAAGAGATTTTAATTAGAAACATAATTTCATACAGTAGCTTGGAATGACTGCAGGGAGGGGGAAAAAATCCAAGCAAGAGATGAAAAAGAAAACATCAAAAAGAAAAATAAAAAGGGTGTTTTAGTCGTGAAAAGCACTTGACAGGAAATACTGTGCATATCTGTGAAAAACTGAAGCACAGAGCAAGCAGTAATAACTATCTGAGCCCCTGCAAACGGTGTAAATCTGCATTGCCTCATTGATTTTCTGAGAACTGCCATTCCTCATTGCCCTCAGCACTGCTCTGCTCCTTTATCCCAGCGAGGATCCAGCCAGCTTGGCACTGCCAAAATCCAGAAATTTCAATCCTTGTTTGTTTTGTGTTGTTTTGTTGGTTTTTGTTTGTTTTTTTTTTTTTTTCCTGTTTAATTAAAATTTAATCAATCTTTTGTTTTGTAGATTGCCCTCCACTTGGTCTGGAGACATTAAAAATTACTGACTTCCAGCTCCATGCCTCCACAGCAAAGCGCTACGGCCTCGGGGCCCACCGAGGAAGGCTCAATATTCAGGTAACATCAATTTCTTCTCCTAAGTGGGAGAATGGCTCCAGGTTGTGCTGCTGAATAAAGAGAACCAGTGGACACTTATTGGTTCTGACTGCTTTGTCAGCTCATGTAATTCAAATGAAGGGGGAGCACTGGGGTTGGAGAAGGGAGGAAGGTTGATGGATAACCTTTGGGTTCGTGGGCTGGTTGGGAAAATCTCCAGACTTGGTTGCAGATCCTGACTCTGAGCAAGCACAGGTGGAGGCAGCTCCCTTCCCTGCTCCCTTCACAACCGGCCTGCAAGGAAGCTCTCACAGCAAGTTGCTTTTTTTCTTTGTTATTTGCCTGTAGTTAATGACAATGGTTAATTGAAAGTGTGGTTTCAAGTGAAACCCTTTCCCTAAGGCAGATTTTTTTTTTCAGAAGTAATGATTATACCATCCAAAAAAAATGCTTCACTTCAGAACTCTCTAACATACAATGCAGTTTAGCTTCTTTTGTTTCAGATTAAAAATGTGCTTAGGTGCTTTGCAGGACCAAATGCCATTGTCCCATTTCTCATGTTTCTGTTTCCCACTTTATTATTAGGGCTGTTCTCTGAATTACAGTCTGTGCAGACTAAAAATGTTACTTTGCATGATAAAGCACAACACTTAGAGTCATAAACAGGATATCAGCACTGAGCCAACAGTGAAAGATCTCTGAAGTTTATTTAATTTATCTTTCATTTTAGACCCCTCCATTTGTGTTTCTTCCCAACTGAAGGGGTTTGATGCTCAGGGGGCTAAGGCTGGGACCAGGAGGGATGAGCTCTGATCAGCAGTGCCACATTCCATATGGTTCACTCTGGAAGAGGGATTGATTTTAACCAATCAATTTCTGATTTTTCAACCAATTTTTAAACCACTGTGCCTCTGCACGAACACCTCTCTGAGCTTCTCTCTGGGGAAAATACCTGCATACCCCTCCTAATTTTTTTTTCAGTGTTTGTTTTAACATATTAAAGTTGTTCAGAAAGCTGAGGATGCATTTTGGAAAAGGCAGCTGAAAAGGGGGAGTGGCAGGCAGCCAGCACAGAGTGGGAATGGGCCCTTCCTTCCCAATCCAGGTCCCTGGGGTTGTGTGCAAGGTGAGCTCTCACCTGCAGCCTTCGTATTTATTGTCTTTGGAGAGCCCACTGAGGGAGTTTGCTTCTTTACTTGATATTTCTGCTAGGGAAAAAATCCCTCATGATCACAAAAATGGAATGCAGATAATATTCAGGGGAGTTCTAGAGGAATGCTTAGTTATTTTATTACAGTCTTCTTTATATAATGGCATAAAACCAAGGACTGTGATGCAAACTTCTGAGTTCTCTGTTGGTTCTGGGTACTTATTTTCATGCTGCTGTTGATGTTCAATTTATTTAAACACAAGACCACACTGGTTTAGACCAGGAGTCCATGCAGTCCTGTCATCACCAGTAGTGTGTTAAAATAAATAGAGAGGTGATAAGTATATATATAGATATAGATATAAAATAAATAGAGTGTTACCAATGGCTAATGTTTCCTCTAAATATAATCTCCAGAGAAGCCAAGGGCACAGTCTTTTACTGGGAAGCAAAGCAAAAGAAAAATACCACTCAGCTCTTCCTGAAATTTCCCAAAGCTTGGATTAGACCAATTTTTTTTTACCCCTACTAAAACTATAGATACAGCAATTCCTAAACCCCCTCACCACACAGGGTTACTACTACTGTAAAAAAAAAGAAATTCGGCTTGCCTTTATTTTTCTTTAAAAACAGTTTTCTTTGGGCTTAGTTGAAATTGAATAGCACTAAAACTTTTCTAAACCTGGAATCTGCAGGTCCCTGTCACTGGAGTTTCAGTGCATGAAGATTTCTGAATTTCACTCATATTTAGAGGGAATTTGCTTTAACCAGGGACAGGTGGCTGATGTGCCAGGTGGGTAATGAGGTCCCTGGTGGTTTCTCTGTGCTGCTCAGCACAGGAGGTTGCAGCATGCTGGGAAAGGCAAAAGGCACTGGGGTTGAAGCTGCTGTGTTTTCCTGCTGTTCAGAGCTGTACATGAAGGAAAACACTTGGCCAGCTCAGAGGCACTGCTGTGCCACTGGAATTCTGTGAACACGTTATGCTGTGGGGATGGTGACAAGCAGTTTTATGGGCTGCTGCCCCTGTCCAGTGATCTGGATTTCACCACAGAGCTGTCACGATGTTCACAATGGGACTGTGGTGTTCCCCCCGCCAGGAATAATACAAAATCCTCTCTCTGCCCAACCTCATCATCTGATGCAAAGTCAGCTGAGAAGCTCAGAGCTCTCCCCAGGTAACTGGCACTGCCTCAATTCTCAGGGAATTTGCAGAATAATTAAGTTTTTCCAAAGCTTTTCAGGGTTTGTTTTGGTTATTTCATTTTTCCTGTTTAGATTATCTGAAGCACATGAAATGAACCAGTTGGTGTGTGCTTTATTCCATAGAAGGACAGGCTTAGAATTGGATAAAACTTTGCAGGATCTGCTTCTCTTGTGCCCTTGAATTGTGTGGGCCCTGATTTTCCTCCCAGTCCTGCCTGAATGTGGGGATTAAGGTGAAATTTCTCAAGGGCATGAGCCACATTAGTAGAGCCCATATTTTGGAGATCTAACTGCAATAGTGGTACAACCAGGAGTAATTTAACATCATCAAGAGAAATCATGGCATAAAATAATATTAATTGAGGCTTTCTGCCTTAGGGGATAAAATTCATTAGTATTTGTCACTTATATGATAATTAAGAGTGGATAATTTATCAAACTATGTTTCTTTCCCTTCCTAATTTTCCTGGTTGGAGAAATCCAGACACTGAAGATTACCCAAGTAAAGCAATCCCATGTCTGCAAACACAGGCATTTATGTCTAAAGGAGACCTCCCTGTGCCTAAAGGGGCTCCAGGAGAGCTGGAGAGGGACTGGGGACAAGGGATGGAGGGACAGGACACAGGGAATGGCTCCCACTGCCAGAGGGCAGGGATGGATGGGATTTTGGGAAGGAATTGTTCCCTGTGAAGGTGGGAAGGGGCTGGGATGGAATTCCCAGAGCAGCTGTGGCTGCCCCTGGATCCCTGGCAGTGCCCAAGGCCAGGTTGGACACTGGGGCTTGGAGCAGCCTGGGACAGTGGAAGGTGTCCCTGCCATGGCAGGGGTGCCACTGGATGGGATTTAAGGTTCCTTCCAACCCAAACCCTTCCATGGTTCTATGATTGTTTTTCCAGGTCTTTGTTCCCTTTGAAAAGCTGCATTATCAAATCACAAGGAAAAGACAAAATTATTGAAGATTTACTTGCAGCCTATGTGTTTTAGTTCTTCCCTACTGGCAGTGGTTGCTATAAATACCTGTGATGAGTAATGCTTTTTTTTTCTTTTTTCCCCTCCCAAACTTCCTATGGTAAAATGATTTTTTTGATCATCCTGGTGGGAATGGAAAAGAATTTAAGCAGAGGTGGTTTGATATTTGGTGTATTTTTGCTGCTGCTCCAGCTGATTTGTGGCAGAAGACTGGAGTTTCTTTCTTTATTTGAGTACATTTTGGTAGTATCATCTTTCTCCTCATTATAGAAGAAGGCTTTTAGAGCACTGATATTGTGAGCAAGTTTTTATTCTGCCTTGCACACATCTAATTTGGAAGAGAAACATGAATTAAAATGCAAAGTCATAGTATTTGTAAAGGAATTTATAACTTCCATATTATTTTCTGGATACCTAATAAGCAGCTCATTTGGTTTAGCTGAATTACATTTTTCAGCCCTCACACTTGGGAATAACTGATTTGTGAGTGACAGAAAAAAGTCTCTTTTCCTCTGTCCAAAAGGGTTTGTTTTTTGGTTTTTTTTCCATAAGACACTGTATATTGAGAAATATTTTTGCATTTGGCTGCAAGTGAAACACAAACTGTGTTAGGCTTGGAGTTATTCTTGAATATTCTGTGAAGGGAAAAAGACTTAGCCCTGGCTTCCAATGTTCATTAGCTGCTTCAGTCTCCTGCTTATGAAGATAATTTAAGTACCCATGGCATAACTTGAATCTGCTTTTTCCAGTAATTCAATATGGATTTTTAAAATTCAAGTAAACACCTTACTGAGGAAAGAGCTTGATCTGTATTCTTTGATAGAATACTTGGTGATAACTGTACCCACCTCCCAGGAATGATAATTTTCCCAAAGAAATTGAATAGGAATTCTAATTACTAAATACTTGATTGAGTCTGTAAGTTTTTATTTTATAGAAACAGTTTTTTGAAGTGGCCATGGGGAGAGAAAGCACCTTCAGAAAAAAAAAAATAGACTTGAAGCTTGAGAGGAGAAATTGTAGCATAAATTTCTTGAGTTTCTTTCCTTCAGAAACATTTCTAAGAATAACTTCTCATTTATTAAACTCCTGTTTTTCACATAGTATTTTGTGCTGATTAGACACAGACACCTGCTTCTTTTTACCCAGTAAAAACCATTTTTTTATCTTCAGAGAAGGTGATATCAGGAAATAAGAGAGCAAGGAGAAGTAGCAGCATGGGGTTTCATCTTCTTCTTCTTCTTCCTCTTCTTCTTTTCTCTTCTTTTTCTTTTAATTTTATTTTTTATGGTATCTTTGCCCCTATTTAAGGCCAGAGTATTTTAAGCTGTGGATAACTAAAACTCCCCATATTTGATAAGCAACTTAAACTGAAATGTATTTAAACCCAGTTGAAACCATGGATACTCAAGAATCTAATTTAGGTGGGAGGGTTTTTTATTTTAATGAGCACTTTTTCCATTTTTTTTCCCCTCTACTTTCCACTTCTCATTCCAATTTGGAGGAGAGGTTTATTCCCTGATGAGCATCACACCAGTGGGAAATATCCTCAGCTTAAAAAGCACCAGGGATTGGGAGATAGGGGCACTTGTTCTGCAGGAACTGGTGGAATTTCCAGTGTGAAGGGATTAGCAGGATGCTGGTTCAAGGTGCTCTGCAGATCTTAACACTTCCTGGCAAGGTTTTAAAGCCTCCGGCTACTTCAAATTCCATCTTACTTTAAAATGCATTGAAACCTTTTCTTGCCAAGGGTTATAACTCAGGTCAGTGACCATGTTTGTAATTCTCATGTTTTCCCATTGTTCTGCTCTCCCTGAAGAATTTATGTCCCATTGTTAACAGGCTTCTTTCTCTGTGTTTTCTTATTTGACTTTTATACAAACTTCTCCTTAAAATATCAGAGCTAATGCATAGAAGTAGGGGGCTTAATTTAATTTTGGTAGATGTAAAAGAAAAAAAAGATGTAAAAAGAAAAAAAGATGTAAAAGAAAACAAATAATTTTTGAGCTGCCTTATCTCAGACCTGAAAATGAGAAAATGAGAAGTTTTAGGAATTGAATCAGTGTCTTGTGTTTTGCAGCATTTCCTTCAGATGCCACACTGGGAAAAGGGATTAACCACTGCATCCTCTCTGAGTTAGAGCCACCCATTTGGGTAGAAAAAGTCTGTAAATCTCTTCATTTTTATTTGGGAACTATTTAATGGTATCCATTCCTGGAATTGCATGGATGGCAATGATAAATCCACATAAACCACAGATGAAATACCACAAAAATACATGTAGCCTCAGAGGACCACATGGCAAAGCTTCTGTGCTCTTTATGGCAGTATCCAGCTTGGTGCCAAACATTTCCTGGGCTTTAGAAGGAAAATAAATCTCTGAAGGCTTCAGATGCTATGTATGATTAAATTCTAGTTCAGATTTATTTGGAAAAAAGCTTGCCCAAAATACCTTCAGCTATTTGTCTGAAATGCTGGGAAGGCTGTTTGTGGTGGGTTTCCCAGCAGAAATTGGGATACAGATTGGTGCTCAAGTCTGCTCAAGCCAGACTTTCATGAATTTTTAACCTTTGCCACCCTGGCTATGAAAATTAATAATGCTGGTTCTGGTGGGAAGTAGTGCTACTGTTTCTTTATGACCTGCACTCTGCTTTGCTGCTTCCAGGGAAAACAAGATTTTCACTGACCATTCTCTACATGGGCTGGAGCTGGCTTTTTAGGACTTTCCAAACTCTGCAGACCATGTGGAGAATTCATTCTGGATAAAGACTGTGGCTCTGGACCTGTGGCTCTATCAGGCCACAAGAACAGACTGAAGCTCTGTTTATCTTTTCTGACTTAAATTCATATGTAAACATTCTTAGTTTTCAAAGGGACTTCCCAGAATTTCCTGCCCTGCCTTGAGTAAGGAAATATTTTGGTGAGGGCCTCAAGGGTCTTAAAGTGAGGGGATGAATGATGTGTTCCTTTCTTTCTCCCATGAAAAACCTTCAGTTTCTTAGCTCTGATTTATGGTCAGCTTTGCCTTCTTTTCAGGCAGGTGTTAACGAAAATGATTTTTATGATGGTGCTTGGTGTGCAGGAAGAAATGACCCCTACCAGTGGATTGAAGTAGATGCTCGAAGGCTGACAAAATTCACTGGAGTCATCACCCAGGGAAGAAACTCCCTCTGGTCGTAAGTACACACTGACTTTTGTGCTTGGGACTCTGAGCTTGCAGACCAAGGAATTCATGTCCTGATGTGCTTTGGTTCTTCAAGGAAAAAAAAAAAAATACATTGGAAATGCTGTGAGACATCAAGTCATTGAATGGGGCAACAGTCATTATATATAAGACAAAGTCATAATATATATTNAAATTTTATATATTTAGAATTAATTATATTTAAAATATTACCTCATTACATATCTGCATGTAATTATGCCAATATACATATTGTATATATATAAAAATTTACAATTTTTGAGCTTTCTTGTCACTGCTTGTGCTAGAGAATGTCTCGTGGCACTGAGAAATAAGTGTTTTGCCAAGATTTGTCTGCATTTACTCCTCTGTGATTGTTGTGGGGTGTACATGAGGGATGCAGCAATCATATAGCAGGAATAGGAACTGGAGGGGAGGATTTGGGGTTTTTTCCTGCTCTTAATGTGTTGGTTTGGCCTTTCAATTTGTCACTGAGTCTCACAGCTTTATGTGAGTAGATAATTGCACTTGTGCTGCTGGACCTTTTGCACAAGTGTGCAGGAGATGCACAACCACTCTGAGAGATCCATTCTGTCAGAACTCTCCCTTAGAAAATGAATGTGACAAGTAATTGAAGGTAAACCAGAAAAAATGCCCCTGTATTTTACAAAAATAAAAAAAATACCTTTAAGCAGCTGAATTTTCTGTGGTTTTTTTTTTTTTTTTTTTTTGTTTAATTTCTTTTAAGGTGCTTGTGGGAGTAGGTGCTTATTTGGCAATAACGTTTCTATATTTATTCCACATTGTTCTGTGGTAGGTAGGTAATTACTGTAGCAAAGCCTTAGTCTTTTTATTCATCCTCTTGACATTGCTGTTCCTCTCAACGCCAGAGCTGCACTGCTTCATCCTGTCATGCTTCTATTTTTAGTTCAGCTCTGTTAGGAGTTTACAGCAGATCTTGACACTCTATTTATAGCTGGTATTCACAGTCATCTTGGGGTTTTGGGGTTTTTTTTGAACCATAGAAACACCGACTCACAGAAGGGTTTGGGTTGGAATGGACCATAAAGATCATTGAGTTCCAACTCCCCTGCCGTGGGCCGGGAATTTTGGTTTTGCCTCTTTCCTGATAAAAAATTGGTGGGCAGAGCCCTGAGGGTCTGCAGGAAGAGCAGGATTGGTGCTGGCAGAGCAGGACCAGGCTTCTCCTGGTTTATACTGAGATTTGAGGAAACCCAGGCACATTTCTGCCTGACAGGAGCAAAGATGGTTTCACCAGGACCAGCTGTGCTGTGGGGCAGGTTAATGTCTCCTGAAAACACCTCCTGGAGGACTGAACCGTGCCCTATGGAAGGAGCAGGGCAGTGGGGAGAAACAGTCCCAGTAAGGGACAGGAAAAGAGAGGGGTGGGACTTGTTTTGGGGTGGGCAGGTTCCTTTGTGCCACAGAAAGCAAAGGAGACTCATCAGCTTCCTTCCCTGACCCTCAGCTGCTGACAGAGATGGTATCAAAAAGGATTGTTTGTGATAGGAAAGTTTGTACCAAAAGATGCCCTTCTGTTACCTGAGGCACCTTCCCAGCTTTATGAGGCTGTGTGACAAGAAGAGAGTGCTTTCATGACTGATGGAAACATATGCTGGAGAATAATCTTATTGTAGGTATGAGAGCCAAAAAAACACCTCTCTGATCTGTGTTGCATTAGAAGTGAAAACCTGCCAAGCAGGGGAGCCGAGGTAAGATTTTTATTTAGTCCAAAGCCTTGGAGACTTTCCCAGCTTTGTATGTTAAAAATAAAAAATCAAGGCACTGAAGGAGGGCTGGCTTATATTGGATATTAGGAAGAAATTCCCCCTGTGAGAGTGGAGAGGCCCTGGCACAGGGTGCCCAGAGAAGCTGTGGCTGCCCCTGGATCCCTGGAGATCCAAGATCAGGTTGGACATTGGGGTTTGGAGCAGCCTGGGACAGTGGAAGGTGTCCCTGCCTGGCAGGGATGGAACAGGATGGGCTTTAAGATACCTTTCAACCTAAAACATTCTGTGGTTCCATGACACTGGGATATAGAACCACTAAACCAACTCTTTTTATTGAAAAAGAATCTTTAACAAAATGAAAAAACTGTACTTCACTGGAAGATGTGCCTAGATCAGATTTGTACCTGTCCTGGTCCCTGTAGTTTCCTGCTGCTGACCTAATGAGGACATTTAAAATGAGGGAGGGCAGGCAAGGACACCCTGCTGAATCCTCTCTCAAACATCTTTGCCCTTCACTGCAAAGCTGCAACACTTGAGCTCCCAGCAGTCTGGCCTTGCTCTCCTGTGTGTGATGCTGCATCCAGAGCTCTTTTGCTGCTGCTGGACTCATCCTTTTCCTCCTTTGGGGCAGCTCTGGCATCTGGAGTCCGGTTTTGTTCATGACCACTCCGGTCAGACACGATCTGCTCACGTGCAGCTTTGCTCACTGAGAGTTTTTGGGCTTTCTGGGCAATGATGGACTGAAGGTTACACTTGACACAATGCAAAAAAGCACAAAATGCTTGGGGTTTCCATTGCCTGTGCACTGCAGAGCTGCTTCTGCTCAGCCCTTCCTCTCCTGCTGTTCCCTGTGTGTCTCTGGGATTGTGGCTCCCCTTGTCCGTGCCAGGCTTGAGACAGGAGAGCCTGGAGGAGGAAGAGGCCGAGTTGCAGAAGCAGCTCTTGGAAACACAGATGACCTGATGGGAGAGAAGGAAACTGAGCCTGCTTTGTAATGAATACTTGGATTGTTTCATCATTTCCTTTCTGAGGAAAAGCACTTCTGAGTCAAATTTTTTGCTTGGCTGTGAATTCTGTGAATCAAATCTTTCTCCTCTCTTTTTTAAGCCTGTAACAAGCAAAAACAGGCTTTGAACAAAAAATTCTGGATTTGAGGAGTCCTTCCTTTTACCAGTCAAAGGAAGCACGTGAGCTTGAGGGCTGTGGCTGTTCAGGCACCTCAGTCATTCCTGGGAAACCTGAAATCATGGAAAAGTGTTCTTTTGCCACCATAAATGGGCAAATCTGCTTAGATCATCCAGAAGATCTGCAGATGATGAATTTCACAGAAAAAGTGGAGCCCAGCTGCGACAACCAGGACTTGTTTTTGATTTTTACACTGAAGGTATTCAAAAGTCAGGACTGCCACAAGTGCTGGTTAATAGGAATAAAGTGCAATGCCTTGAAAGTGAGCAGGATATCTGTTGCTTTGGGGGAGAAATAATATTTGTAATAATAATATATAATTCTTAATAATAAGTAATTTTTAAGTAGTAATAATATATGTATGATAATAAATGTAATAATAATATATGTAATTCTTCATATTGCTGCCAGTACATCTTCCAGTTTTAGGAACCAAATATCTTTAAAGAGCTGTTCAAGGCTGTAGAGTGGGACACTGGAAGCATCACTGTGGAATTGTGCCAGGGATTTAGAGCAATGATGTGGTAGTTTAAAATATGCACTCTCTTGACAGAGGGAAAGAAACTATTAATCACTCTTAGCAGTTTGGCAGGAATTTGAAAAACAGAGTAAACTTGTTTCCCACAAACCAAACTCTCTTCTGATAATTCAGCATCATCTTTTGTATCAAGAGAAAACCCACATGTCAAAATAGAGTCAGTGTGTGCTGACAGTAATATAAAGCTTCAGGCTGTGTAAATGCAGAGGATGTTTTGGTTTTCAGGAGAGGATGTAATGTTGCAGTGAGTGAGATGTATTTTCTAAAAATTAACCTTTCAGTCGTGGTAAATTGTGAACTATTACTGCACACCATAGAATCACAAAATGACAACAATAAGAAAAACCATGGATGCAATTATCTGTGCAGAAAGTTGGAGTTCTGCAGCAAAATTAGGAAATTTTTAGAGAAAAATCAAAATAGACATACTTTCAAGCATGTTCTCTTTAAGACCTTTCAGCTTCATAAAAATATTGAAGATTTTTTACTTTTATGCAAGATATTTGTCTTTAGGAAAAAAAATGTAGGGGGAATATCTTAATTTTTCAAGTCTCATTTGGGTAGAAGTTATTCCCTGTGTCTTCTAAAATTGCAATAGCTCTTAAAAGTTTTGAGGAGACACCAAGTCAGTGGTGCTGCTGGCTGGAAGGAATGACTTTCATGTATTGCCTGGTTCTGAGCTGACACCTTTTCAAGCAGGTCATTTATTTTCATTGGTGCTGAAGAAACGTTTTAACCAGAAGTTGGTGTAGACACCATTGCACGCTCCCTACTGTGGCACTTTGATTTCCCTGTGCTGCTCTGTAAGGATAGCAAATCATAAATACTCAGCAAATTGGTTTTTATGTCTGATTGTGCTTTTGCTACAGACAAGATCCTTGTGATTGAATAGGGGAATGATTTTGCAATTTTTTTTGGTAGTGCACCCTCGACCCCAGCCTTCCCTGTGTGCAGTGTAGCTCTTCATGATGCCCCAGCATCCCTTTTGACAATCTGTCCTGAGGGAACTGGAGGTCTGTAACAAGCTGGGTGCCTTCCAGAGATGCAGTTGAGGATAAATTTAGGTCAGTGCAATTTGCCTGCTTGCTTCTAATTTCGGTGGTGCAGCGTTCTGCTCTTCAGTCTCAAAATGAATGTGCTGCCCCACATTCCAACTTATTGCTGCACTCACTGGCAGTTTCTCAGAAGCTCAGATTTGGTTTTTAGGCAGTGTCTATGGCAAGGGGGTAATTTCCTTGTTTGCAAGGCAGTAAAAATCAGAGTCACAGAACCATTAAGGTTGGAAAATGCCTCTGAGATCATCAAGTCCAACACTGCCAGGGTCTTTTCAGCTATTCCTGGTGCTAAGGTCGTGGTCTCAGTAGTAACACTGGCTTCCTGAAGAGGTAATCACATGAGCATCTTCAGTCTTCCAACAATAACAGAAGAAAGAGCAGTGATAATCCTTCCAGTGACACTGGGGTAGCATTCAGGAAAGTGGAGTGGATATTCACAGGTATTTTGAGCTGCTACTACAGTCTAAGAGAACAGAATTTTGCGCTGTACACATGAAGGGTTGAAATTCAGCAGTGCAGTGCTGCTTGTGAGAGCAGATAAGAATAAACCCTAAATCCTGCCCAGCTCACAAATACAACAGACAAAGCTGGCTCTGACTTTCAGAGCAGTTCCTCCTGTCCCCTCGCAGAGGCTGTGAAAACACACCCTGGTGAAACTTCAACAAGTTCAGGGGATATGTCTGGATGTTTTATCCAGATCATGTAACAAAACAAGCAGCTGCTGTGTGCAGACTCGAGTAATTCTGGTGCATTAAATCAGTGCAAACTGTTATTTGCTCTGACTGGGTGACAGGACTGCAGAGATGATTACAGCTTTTCCAAAGTCAGCCTCATGGGGTGAATCCTTCCAAATCCATAGAAATCATCTCAAGTGTATTGATGGGAGTTATAAAACAACCTGAACTCATTGCAGGAAAAGCTCCCTTGAGATAATAATGTCAGCAGTTACGTGTTATACTAATGTTTATGATGGGTTTACCTAATGAGTTAGATTTTCTCTTGGCGTGGCTTGGTGAATCCTTCTCATGGGCTTTCATGAGCCAGCCTTTGGCATCTGCACCTCCAGGGCTCTCCATCTATTTGTTTAATGTCAGACCCTGTGCCCTGTTGATTTTCCAGTTTAATTTTTGCCCCTTGCCCAGGATTTTGTCACAGCCTTGGTCACCCTGATGAGCACTCCCCACCTCCCCTTGGCTCTGGGGAGCTGCCTTGGTGACCAGCTGGAGTGATCCTGTGTGGGTGGGGTGCTGACAGCACACCCAGGGACAGATTGATGCTTTCACAAGTGTGTTGGACAGAAATGTCAGAGCTGATGCTGTTGTTGTGGCTCTGATTTGTCACGGGGATCCTCTGCCCAAGGCTCCGTCACTCCCTGGCAGGGAGCAGGTCACTGCCACCCCAGGGACAGCTCCTGCCTGGTCACTCTGCACTCTCAGAGGGTGCTCAGGAGGGAACAGAACCTGCCCTGCACAGTGGGGATGCTCAGAAGAGGAAGGAAAGCTTTTTAACCTCCATGGAAGGGACTTGAAATCAAATGAGCCGAATCCTTTAGGAAAAGGAGACTTCCAGTGAATTTGGGCATCTGCTGCTGCTGATTACTCACCCTTACTCATCACAGCCTGGATTTGTGTCTTTGGCACGTGCATGATGACTTGGTGCAATGAGAATGGTTGGGTGGGGGTCATGTTGGGGTCATCAGGCTCCTTGTCCCTCCACTTGTGCCCTTCCCAAACCAGTGTCCCTTCCACTCACACTGAGTGGCACTTGGCCACCTCTCTGTGGGCTTGGTAGCCCAAAGGTGAGAGCCTTCAGCATTGCTGTAAATATTCTCTCAGCTGTGGACACAAATGGCAGTGTTTGTTTGCTGGTTACTCTCAGGGCTTTTCATTTTCCTGTATTTTAACATTCACGAAGTGAGGCATTGCCTGGAAAGTCTGCGTTTTTCTCCTCAAATACACAACTGATTTACAAAGGTGAGATAGGCACAAAAAAAAAAAAGGAAAATTAAGAATGCCACAAAAAACGGTTCAGAAGAAAAGGCATCACAGCTTGGTTGTATTTAGCAGATACAGAGGATCTGGTACAGAAAGAATTTCAAACTCATGCAGATCTCATTGCAAAGAGTGGCCAAAAATGAGGGGTGTTAAGACCAAAATATTTGGGGCAGAGGATGTCTCTGACCCTGGCACCTTCAGGCATTACTAGCTGAATGCACAACAGCAAAAAAAGAAACATCCACAGCTGGCACCAGATTTCTAGAACGTCATAAAATTCGTGTAAAAACCTGGCTGTAAGTTGCAGATGTTGGGTTGGAAAGGTATTTGCAACCCCAACTCCTGTTTATTGAGTAAAGCTTTGAAAAATTTGTGCTGAATTCAGTTCAAAAGTGAAATTCTGGCTCTGAGCTTTTCTTCACTGGGCCTCCAAAGAGATGGATTTCACAGCAGTACATTCATTTCAGTTAGCTAGAAGCAATTTTAAAAATTAAACATTCGAAGATTTCAATTATTAAAAAAATACCCTTGCTGGCTAGTCAATCTTCATCTCCTAAATCATATTTATTTTAATTAGTTTGCAGAACTTGCTGGGCTACCTGTGGTTTGCCTGGGCATTTTTTGACTTGGCTGATTTGGAAGCTGTTTGGCAGTGGTTGATCTAAAATTTTATCAGCATAAACATTATTATGGAATATTGATATTAATGGTTTTACATTTAATTGCATGAGAGTACAAATTAATTTTTCAAGTAGAAAGCCATTTAATTGCCAGCATGCTGATTCTGTTGCATGAGTATCATTTAGTATAAGGCTTGTCCAGCTTTTTTGTTTTTTTGGTATAGAGATTTTGCTATATCAAGTATTTTGGTGTGGCAATTTATTTATTATTGCTGGGTACACATTTATTTGCCTGACTGGGTCTATTTTATATTAATTTTAGGGGTTTCTATTGCAGATAGATCAGGTTAGCCTGACAGCAGAAGAATAAAATGCTCAGTTGGAGCCAGGTCTGTTGTTCATGGGAGTTCTGCTGGTGTTTGCTGCTGTCATTCCAAGAATGTCAGAGAATCATGGAATAGTTTGGGTTAGAAGGGACATTAAAAGTCATCCTGCTCCAATCCCCCTGCCACAGGCACCTTCCACTATCCCTGGGTGCTCCAAGCCCCATTCAGCCTGGCCTTGGGCACTGCCAGGGATCCAGGGGCAGCCACAGCTGCTCTGGCAATTCCATCCCAGCCCCTTCCCACCTTCACAGGGAACAATTCCTTCCCAATATCCCACCCATCCCTGCCCTCTGGCAGTGGGAGCCATTCCCTGTGTCCTGTCCCTCCATCCCTTGTCCCAATCCCTCTCCAGCTCTCCTGGAGCCCCTTTAGGCCCTGGAAGTTGCTCTAAGGTCCAGTCCAGAGCCTTCTGCAGCCTGAACACCTCCAGTTCTCTCCTTTGCAGACAGGCATGTGCTCCATCCCTTCAGTCTTCTTTGTGGCCCATCTCTGCCACTCTGGGCTTGAGCTTCTCCTCCCCAGCACCTCAAATCACCTGGGCTTTCCTTGATGTGGAAAAGCACCCTCAGAGGTGAGGATCAAAGTGTTAGGTTTATTTCACTTGTTGCTGGTTAGCTTTCCATGATTGAGAAGCCTGGCCTTAAAATATGACATGCAGCAGGTGCTGCTCAAAGAGAATAAACCCAAACAATCCCAATTCCCAGGTGATCCACTGCCTGCTGGAGCCTGGGCAGGAAAAACCTGGCATCTCTCCACTGCTTCCCATTCTCTTGAGCTGGGATTCAGCCTTGGGTCCAACACACAGAGAGGAAAGTCAGGAAATTGTATCAGGGCAGGCACAGCTGGAAGAGGATTTGTTGTTCTGGTGCTGCCCATGATCTTTTTGCTCAGTAGCTGATGCCGTGGTTAGATAAAGAAAAGCTGATTATTGGGACAGGAACCTGCCAAAGCTGTAGGAGATCTGCTTTTAATTCTCTTCTTTGATTCAGGTTTACTCTCTCTGTCCCTGGGCAAGTTATTTAATCCCTCAGCTTTTCTTTTTGGATAAAAATGGAAAAGCAGGACATTTCCATGCATCACAAAAGACTGATTTTGAAATTGAAGGTGTTCAAATAAGCTTTGTCTAAGGCCAGTGCATTACAGATAAAAATCAAATAATTAGTAATAATTCAAAGATCCATCACATTAAGTGAATTTGAATAATATTTTGATTTTTGCATTTACTGTCTCTGAAAAGAATTCATTAATATTGTCAGTGGATACTGAGATTTTTCAGATAGGCTGCTTCTGAAGAGATAAGGCTGCCATAAATTTTAAAAGGCATTATTTTAAAGGGATGCACCTAAATCCAAAGGTTCCCTGTCAAATCGTGATCTTTTTCCAGCATGGAGGAAATTTGTGAGGCAGAAGTGGCACTTTGTGGCAGAGGGTGATGGGCTGGGGGTGACCTCAAACACTCCTGGATTGTCACACAATGACTTCTGGATTGCCTTGCCCTGTGCCAAGAAAGAGCTCCATAATTAATGCATTCTTTTTTGAATGCTGGCTGAGGACTTCCCTGGAATTCATCTCCTCAGCTCTATAAACCCAGCAAATACCTGTATTTTTCTCTTAGGAGTGCAGTGGTAGGTCCTGGGAGATTTTATAGAGTGAAACCAGAAGAGTTTCTCTGAAACAACAGCAGGGACATCCTGAGTCTTGGAAAACATTGCAGCTTTATTTCAGCCTTCCTTAGACAGCTTTATTGTTCAGTGCTGATGGGCCCCAAAGAGATTGGATGTGACAGAAATCCCTGTCTGCAAATCCCAAACCCGAGCAGATGGATCTTGGTGTCACCAGGTGATCACACAGACAAAATTCCCCAATACTTCTCCTAGCACAAGGCTTGGCTTTAGCTGCTGTGTTCCTCTGATGGATTGCCACAAAAAAGCTTTCGATTTCTGTGCCTACATGAATAAACTAGGTGTTTTGGAACTCCTGGATCCCAGGAAATGCTGTTCTTGGAGCATGTGCCACACATCCAGCTGCTTCCTGGGGTCAGCAGCCCTCCTGTGCCACAAACAGGTGGGAAAACTGCAGCTCTTGGGAGCATTTAGTGAGGTGGGTGTTCTTGTCTGCTCTGGAGCTGTAGAAGTGTCTGGGACTTGAAGACACTCAGTCAAAGCCCTGAGCATTAGGCTTTGCTGGTTTTTTCCCAGATCCTCTGACCACAAGAACACACACACAGCTCCCCTTCCCCAGTGTGGGGGATGTGGCTTTTAAGGAGAAGGTGCCTTTTCTTAGCAGAGTCTGAATTTACAGGAGCCTTCTTAATATTATCAGGAGCTGGTTTTATTATAGCATTGAGGGGTAAAAGGGGGAAGGATTTAAGCCCCTGGAGGCAGTTTTGCATGCAGTGCCAGTGAGAGAAGAATCTGATCCCCTGTGATGTTTTTATTCTGCTTTTTCCTCAAAGGCAAATACAATGAATAGAGTATGGTGTGTACCTTCATACAGTGCACTGATTTACCTCATCCATGACCCTCTGAGGTCCTTCTGTCCTGCCAGTGTCCAAGACTGGATGCAGTCTGTTAGGATTTTAATTGCATTCTGCCTCTCCATAGCACGTTACTTGTTGCCACTCAAGATGGAAAATGTGCAGGACTACTTGTATATGTTTTCCTTTGAGAGAATTTTGAACTTTTGTAATGGTAAAGAGTGAGAAAATCAAAGTATGTTAAATGAAAGTCACAGCTTAGAAGTGTTACTGTGACAGCAACATTTTCTCATGTCAGTAAAGCAATCTTGTTCTTTTAAAACATCCTATATGTGCCATGATTTTCTTACAAAAGTCCATGGTTGTCGTGGTTTTATGTGACTTTAGTCCTCTGTTTGAATTTCTTCTGCAAATGTTGAGCAATGAATATGGATGTGTTGTGTTTGCCCTCCTAATCTGATATGTGCAGTTCAAGTGAAAAAAGTTCTGTAATACTTCAGAAGCAATGATGTTATTTGGTTTGTGGCATTGCCTCTTTTGGTCCTTTAGTCTGATTTTGAGAGATGACCAAGAATAGTAAAAAAACCACTTATGCAAAGCTCATGCAAACCCCCAAAAAAATGAGTAAGGAAATAAAAAAAAACAAAACCCAGCAAAAAGCCCAATATAATTTTATGTGCATTGAATATGTACAGTGCCACAAGCATCCTCCTTCAAACCCAGGAGTTTTGCTCTCAAGCTTATATTTTTCTAGCAATTCAGAAAAAGCTGTTTCCCTCTTTTTAGATTTTTGCTGTTGGCCATTTTATAGAATGGCTTGGGCTGGAAGGGACCTTAAAGCTCATCTCATACCAGCCCCTGCCCTGGACAGGGACACCTTGCACTGTCCCAGGCTGCTCCAAGCCCTGTCCAGCCTGGCCTTGGACACTTCCAAGGATCCAGGGGCAGCCACAGCTGCTCTGGGTACCCTGTGCCAGGACCACACCACTTTCACAACCAAGAATTTCTTCCCAATGTCTGATCCAAACCTACTTTCTTTCATCACCCCTGTCCTGGCACTCCATGTCCTTGTCACAAGTCCCTCTCCTTCCCTCTTGTCAGCTCCTTTATTTGACAGAAGTCAGCCTTTCTTCAACTTAAGAACACAGAGAAGCTGAGGGAAGAAAGTTCTTTGCAAGAGTCAGGAGAAACTTATCCAGCATGCTGAAGTCACTGTTTATTTTGTTGTGTGTCATTTATCATTTTACAGCCAAATTTTAGAGACGCCAGCACGGCACTTCTCAGCTCTGCAGTAAATCTCCTACCCCAGGAGCCCTTCCACTGAAAGGCAGACAATTAGGATTTTCAGAGTGCTGCTCACTTGTTACAGTTGTTTACCAAATACTAAAGTTATGTGCATTACAAGTGATAGATGTACCCTTCTTTTCATTGTGATAACAAAAAGTTGTCTGCTTGGCAATAGTCAAGATTTTTCCATTTAATCTAACATGAATGGCAAAATCTATTCACTGAAGGAGGCTGGTGAAAGAGTTGCAAAGGACTGGTTTAGTGTCTAAAACAGAGCTGGGTTTGTTCAGTTGTTTTTTTGTTGTTTTGGTTTTTTTTTTTCCCCTTAAAATCTCATTTTTTAACTTTTGGGAGCATTAGAATAGAAGGTCTAGAAGTGATTTTCCAAATCCTACTAAATATTTGCCTCATCTTTGTTTTCAGATGTGCAAAAAACCTCAGTTGTGTGTTTTGTACAAGGCTTGGTGAGCTGGGGCTGATGGTTTTACTCTTGTTCCATCCTTGTCCCTTTTTGGTCTTCATTAGAAGCCTTTAGTGAGCACATAAAGGCTGATTTGTCCTTTAAATACAGGCACAGTGGGTTCAGTGTGGGTGTGTGTGTTCATAGGTAGTTTGCTATTATTAGTTGATTTTTAAAGAAAAAAAACAAAGCAAAACAAAGTTGTATTTGTATAGGAGCAGTACAACGGGAAGTTCTTTGGTGTGTCTGTCCTTCCAGGCACTCCTGATCTCCAGTTTTTTATGCTCTGCTGCTTTTCCAGTACCTGCCCCAAAGTCCCCTTTTCTTCTCTCCAGTGCCAAGAGCTTTCCTAACCCTGGTTTCACTCCCAGCCATGGGACTATAGCTTAGCTAAGAACCTGTGCTGAAGAAGAGCAGCTCCAGAGCCCTGCTGATTGCACATAAATATGGAATTTAATCATCCTGGGCTGACTTCACAGTACAAATGTTCCTCCAAGCCACAACTCTCCTCCAAGTCCCTGCCTACTGAAACCACGTGTTAGGGGAAAAGATAAATCACTGCTGCTCTTTCTGAGTAACAAATGTGGGAGGAAGAGTTGGGCATTGCCTTCTCCAGCCTTCTCCTGCCCTGTACGCACATTTCCACAGGTAATGCCCCAGCAGTGTGAAACTCCACAGCTTTAATCCAGAATATAGGAAGCAGCATTTTACATTTGCTCATACTCTTCTTTAGATGGATCCAGATGAGGCATAACTGAAGTATTTGACTTTTTTAGATGAAAGGGGATTTTGCTGTAAATCAGATGACATTAGGAAAAAATCAGCCTATTGGGGATTGATCAGGATATTGTAGAAGTGCAGTAGTCCTGTGATCAATTGTCTCTCTGTCTCTATCTCTTCCTAATAAATAAAAGAATAACTGCAGGCACCAGTTATTCTTCTATTGAGAGAAATGGAAATTTTGCTGGTTGAAATTCACAGATGTTTCATCCTTGAGGATTTATTACTTTTTCCCATCCTCTCTGATAATAACAGCAGAACTAATAAATGTTCTGCAGCTGAAAAGATGATCTTTGAACACTGCATAAATCTGTTCTAGATAAGCCATTTATCCCAAACTCTGCATATAAAAGGAGAGGAGAGCAGCAAGTCTCTCACCCCCTGGAATCCCAGAATATTATCTCACCAGGATTTTGCTTCTACGTGCTAGGCTTTTTGAACAGTCTGTTGAATCCAGATTGGCATGACTTTGCCAAATGGGATTTCCACTGCTAGCAGCCTTATAAGCTTGATTATATTAAATAATGTGCAGTCATTCTAAGTTATGAAAAGTAAGTTATTTATTCTCTTTTTCAAGGAGTAACTGGGTGACCTCTTACCGAGTGTTGGTGAGCAATGACAGCCACGCATGGACTGTTGTCAGGAACGAGTCTGGAGATGTGGTGAGTAGAACAAAACATGTTTTATGAGGAAGAGTAGAGGTGGGAAAGCAGGGGCTGGCCACAGATTAGTCAGTGGCAGCACCTCTCAGTGGTCTCATTGATTTCAAGAGCAAATCTCAAGGTACAAAATCAGAATTGCCCAGGGGGAATGGGGGGATTGCCATCCTCGAAGAGCAGTTCTGGCCCAAGCCACCGTCAGCCTGGACCTGAAAGGTGATTTTACATTTCTCTTACCAAAACCACTCCGGGACAGTTTGAAGCACTGATGTTGCTCTTTCCCCCTGTTTGGCCTGGCCAGATTTTTGAAGGGAACAGCGAGAAGGAGATCCCAGTGCTGAACATGCTGCCGGTGCCGCTGGTGGCGCGTTACATCCGCATCAACCCCCGCTCCTGGTTCCAGGAGGGCAGCATCTGCATGAGACTGGAAATCCTGGGCTGCCCCTTGCCAGGTGAGAGCCTTTGTTAATTAATGTTGGCATGGCTGCCTGTGGCAAGACTCAAAAATTGCATTTTCTTTGGATAGCTTTGCTTTTGGTACAATATTTTAGTGAGGAGGGTTGTGCAAAAAGAGACAGAAATATCTGCCCAAGCCCACAGACAGTATCAGGATAACTTTTGATGTGCAAGCCATAGTATCTGGAAGTGCCTTTATTAAAAAAACAAGATTGCATGGGTGATCTAACTGTTTTCTAGGGCAATTTGCATGTAAATTATTGTGATCCCTTTCTCTCCCCTAAAACTGCATCTTAAGAAGAAAAAAGCAAAAATGTCAGTATTTGGAAAGGTGATTTTTATTGAGTGCAGCAGTTTTTTACCCTGGATTCTTACTGGCTTTACACCCATCCAGGGCCAGATTCTTCTTGGCAGTGCTGGCATTTGTTACCCATCAGCTTCACGGGTCTGTGTCAGTGGGTGAAGCTGGGAACACATCCCCACTTTCAGCACTGTCCTGCTGAGTGCTCTTCCAGCTTTTCACAGATCTTGGATTCACATGGAAACAGCATCAGAGCATCCCCCTGGTAGTCATTTATTGAGTTAATTGCCCGCAGTGGCTGATTCAGTATATTCCTGAAAGAAAATACCAGAATCATTCATTGAGAAGCACAATGGGAATGGGGTGTGTTCATTCAAAATGTAATTGGACTGAAGAACTAATAGGTTTTGATAAGTGCTGACCCATCTTTTTAGCTCAGAAAGAGCTGGCATTTCTTTCTCCTTGCTCATTTTGCGCGTCGCACGCGAGGTGCCCGGGACAAAGCTGTTCCTCAGGTTCCATAGGCCTTTCCACGCACATTTTCTTCCTCTAGGATGGGAAATTTCTTTTCATCTCCCTCTAAGTGGATTCCTCACCCTTTATTGGTGTCATTTTGCTCATTCCAAATTAAATATCTGGATGGTTTGGCTGTGGGAGCAGTGACTTTGACAGTGCTGCTCTAACACTCTGTATTGACTGTGGGACTGGAAATCAAGGGCTCTTCTTTTCTGACAGGTTTTTTTTTTCCATAAAAATGACCAATTTTCCTAAATTCACTAAAATCAGGAGGTGAAGCTCTGTCAGTACACACACCCCTAGCCTTTCCAAAGCCTGGGGAATAGGGAAATGCCCCAACAACTAAAGGAGGGTGGAAGGAAAGAAGCCCATTTTTTGTAACTCTGAATTTCTTTTAATGTCTTCTAGACTTGTGATTTTAGGGTTTATGCCTTCATTAATCCCTGAATATATTAAACCATGTGCATTCAATCTGTGCTCTGTATCAGCTTTCCATCAAGAAGGCTCACAAGGGAGGGTAATAAAGGAATAAGGAGAAAGGATAAAAGAAAAAGAAAAAATCTGAGTAAGATTGATATTCTAGGTTAGCACTGTCTGAACGAGATGGAAATAGTTAAAGACAGCTAGAACCATTCTTGTGGGTAGGGCTCTGTCCATAAAACCTGCTGCATGTGCTAGTAGCACTAAAAATTGGATAAATCATGATTAAAACACTATTTGGACAACTGGAACATACTTATCTAAGCAGTATTATATAAGATAATTGTAATTTTTATCATTGAAATGCTTATGTCTTATCCATGACATACATTTTTGTTGTATCTTAGGCTAATGTGGACAAACAACCTTTTCTATATTGTTACAGTAGCTCTAAAAAAAGGAAAGAAAAAAAGCTGTGTTGTCCAACTATGTCAGTGCTATCTTTGGGCAACAGAAAGGATTTGCTGTTTCACCAAGAGAAAGACATTTCTCCGTGGAGGAAAGATGCCAGAAAATCTTACCTGTAACAACAATCAGTGCTGCCGTGTCTCAAAAAAGAGGGCAAAAAGAGGACAAAAACCACAAACACTTAATTCCCTCTCCACTTTCCAAAAATGCTGGTATTTACATAGAGGGAGGCTGACACACACAGTCTTTTGCAATTGCCTCAGAGGGATGGATGTGCTTTCCTTGCCTTCTCTTTCTCAAACCTAAGGAAGGTCAGAACGAAATTGTATGTGATCAAAAGCAACCAGAGATTGGCAAGAGAAAATTAGTTGAGTTCTTCATGCATTTATTTATGTTGTAGAGTATTCAAGGCAAGAGACAATTATTTTAACAGAATAAATTTGTGATGGAATTTAATTTTTAATAGTTCTTATATAGAAAACTATCACTGGTACCATGATCATGCCATTACTTTGAACCCAAGATAAAAAAAGAATTTTAACAGCTCTGTAATGGAGCACTGTGTTTTGCAGTGGCTTCAGTCTTATTTTTACTGCATCTCTCTTAGTGCCAGGCTGCCTGGTCAAGTCTGAAGTTCTATTTGTTTTTTGATAAAAATTTGACTTTTTACAAGTATCTTTCATTATAAATGAAAGATGTAAACAG
This sequence comes from Hypocryptadius cinnamomeus, assembly GCA_013400635.1. Classification (NCBI taxonomy): domain Eukaryota; kingdom Metazoa; phylum Chordata; class Aves; order Passeriformes; family Zosteropidae; genus Hypocryptadius; species Hypocryptadius cinnamomeus. The sequence continues at coordinate 43,877 of VYZP01007391.1, read as the reverse complement.
CAGCTCTAAATCCAGCAACTACTTCTGAGAATAAAAGGAGAAAAGAATCAGTTTATATTTGAAAAATATTATTTCATTGCTGATTTCATGTGTGATGTTAATGCTCATAAGCAATGCTCATGAGGCTGCCATGAAACAGATCATGTGGAAAAAAACTTAGAATCACCTGATGTGGCTGCCAGCGGATTTATTTCAAGATTACACATGTGCTGTCTGTGAGATGTTCAATTTAGTGAAGACAAGTCAAATTCACTTAAATTGCATGAAAATTAAAAAAAGAAAAAAAACAGTCATTTGCAAAATAGCACACTGGGGTTTTTAAGGCTGTCTAAGGGATTTAAACCAGAATATTCTTTTTATTAAAAACTTCTCTGAATCCCTTGGATTGCCTTCATTATGCCCTACATTTGGAGCACCACTTCTGAGAAGCTGAAAGTCGCTGGAAGCGTCAGGGCCTCACTGGCTGAGGTACAGTAGAGCTTTAATAAGTGAAAATGCCCTTTTTTTCCATCAACTGCCAAGCAATTGGTCCTTTCTGGTACTTTTCCTGGGCAGTTTTCAGAGCCCTCATACTGCAAAGTTGTTGGGCATGAACCCACTTGGAGTTTTGGGATCCTCAGCACAGGAAGGGATGCCTTGTGAAGGCTGCTCTAGAGCAGAGGTTGGACAGAGTTAAAGAATAAAGCAGGGATTTATTAAAGGATCTCCTCCATGGATCCACCTTGGGCAGCACAAGAGCCCAGCCAGGGCTGCACCCAAGATGAACCCAAATGGTCCCAAAATGCACGAGCGCTCCCGGGGTCTCTCCCTGTGATCAGCTCTGCTCCATGTGCAGATTGCAGTTCATTGGCCAATTCCAGCTTTAGCCCGTGCACTCCCATCCTGCTTGTTTTTCTCTCTCCAGCCCACGCTGTTTGTGCTCTTGGGCTGAGATTTGGATCATTTGTCCTTGGTGCCCAGCTGGAGCAGGAATTGTTTTGTCTCCCTGCTCTCTGCAGAGAGCTCACCATCCCCTCATGTGAAGCCCAGACCCACCCACTAAAGCAGCACAGAATCTGAAAAATAGAAAAGCTAAACCTGAGGCATCAGAAGGATGTGGAGCTGTTGGAGACCTCAGAGATGATCAGAGGGATGGAGCAGCTCTGCTGTGAGGAGAAGCTGAGGGAACTGGGATTGTTCAACCTGGGGACGAGAAGGCCTTGTGGTGATGTAACTGTGGCCTTCCAAGGCCTGAGGGAAGCTACAAAAAAGATGGAGAGAGAGACTTTGGACAAGGGCCTGGAGTGTCAGTACAAGGGAATGGCTTCCCAATGCCAGAGGGCAGGGTTAGATGGGATTTTGAGAAGGAATTGTTCCCTGTGAAGGTGCTGAGGCTCTGGCAGATGTGCCCAGAGCAGCTGTGGCTGCCCCTGGATCCCTGGCAGTGCCCAAGGCCAGGTTGGACATTGGGGCTTGGAGCAGCCTGGGACAGTGGAAGATGTCCCTGCCATGGCAGGGCTGGCACTGGATGGGATTTAAGGTCGCTTCCAAACCAGGCCGTTCTGTGTTCCTATGAATCTGTGATTTACCAGCTTTAGTCATTTGTCCATCTTTACAAGAGTAGAAGGATGAAGAGCACAAGGTGCCTCTACCAGCAAACTTCATTACCTCTACTGGTGATGTACAGACAAATTAGTGGTAGAAAAAAGCCAATATATCCCTCTGTATAAATGTGTGTGCCAGGGTTTTGCAGGATCTTTTCTCCATGGAAGAAAGAGAGACTTTCTCCAGAATTTCTGTGAATAAATCAGTATATTTCTCTTGTAACTCTTTTGTGGTTTGTTTTTCAGTCTCTTATTCTCGGTTTTCTATTAAAAAAAAAAAATTGCCAAAGTGGACCCATCCAGCTGTGTGCAAGCCTTGTTTGCCTTTCTACATTTTAGCTTTTAATGTTCTAATCTGTATTCCTGCTGCAGCAGAAATCCAGCAATCCAAGCAGGCTGCAGCAGAGCCTGGCAAACTATGAGTGTTAATTCCCCAGGGAACTGTCAAATTGAGCTCTGTTGTTGAGGAAGGGCCAGAGATACCATCATTCTCACTGCACAGTTTTTTTAAGTTTCCACCAACTCTACAGCATTCACAGTCATTCCCATGATATTAATGTTTGATGTATGGAAAAAGAGCCAGGCTTTGAAAGGCATGGGATTAAAGTATCAGGGAAAAAAATCGGTTGCTGTATATTTTGGCTCATGGGGATATAGAAAACTTTCAACATCCTGGCAGTTTTATGATGTTTATTTTTATATTTTTACAACGTGGAGGTATTTTTTCAATGATGAAGATATTCTGTGGGGCATTGAACACATTGTCTCTTTTGAGAAGAAGTGGGGGTTTTCTTTATGATTTCCATTTCTCATCAGTATATCAATGAGTAATTTCTACAAATTAACATGGGTTTTGATGAAACAAGATTTTTTTGGACATTTTTCTGTCATATTTGTAGAGTAGCCTTCAACTGACCTTCCAGCATCTCTGCTGTAGATTAGGAAATGGAAGTGGAGACAAGGATGGGTCATGTTACTGGGAAGCTTAATGGGACTTGCGTGTTTCATTTCATAAATAACTTAAATAGTGCAAAAGACCCCAAAAAATTTAGAATTTTATGGGAATATTTAGTGGTTTTATCGCCAGAAATATGAAACTTAAAAATGTTATAAAGTATTTTGCACTGTTGTGAGTTTTCCATAATTTCAGTAAGAATTTGTTGCTGTGGGATGGTAACTACATATTTTTCCTACTCAGAATTGTTCTTTCCCCCCCCTAAAAAACTCACAGCTGACAGGTGATACTGTTTAAAACCATTTTTTTCTCTAGGGACTATGTCTTTTTGTGTTGCAATAAGACAGGACGATATTTAGACTTTTTCATATTTCGCTTTTCCGCCAATAATTTGAAACAAATGAAGATGATTTTGTGTGAAGGGAAACAATTTTTCATAGAAGCCTGACAGCCACTGGCTTGACAAATGATTACTCAAAATTCCAGACATCCCAGATGTGGCAAGTTATGGAATGTGTCTGATGTTTTCCAAATAGACTTGTTTGTCTCTGAAAATAAATCATAATAGATTAGGCTAGGAGCACATTTATCAGGAACTTCAAAGCTGAGCCATAACAGTCTTGGCCTGTTTGTTTTTGTTTGTTTTTTTTTTCCAGGTGAAGGGCCTCGAATGTCAAGGAGACAAAAGATTCTTTTCTAACCACATATTCTCCTTTGATGCTTCAAAATTAAAAAACTATAAATAATATCCATAAATAAGTGAATATGTAAATTTTTAGTAACAAACACCTCTGACTTCCACAGGAACTCTTTTGGAAGATAATTAGGAATGCTTAATATGCCAAATTATTCCTTTCCATGTTTTGCAATCAGTGCATGGATTTGGAAAATACTCATCAGGAAAACTAAAATTCCTTGCAATAGTAAAATAATCAAGTGGACATGAAGCATTTACTGTGGCTTTTTCCTCTAATTTGATTTTTCTTCCACTCTTTTATCTTGCATCTGACTCATAATTTCCCAAGGATTTTTCCCTCCTCTGCAGCCTAAGGCTGCCCTTCTGCTTTTCTGTTGAATTTTGGGGTTTTTTTGTACAGAGGAGCTGTCTGGAAAGCTGGTGCCTCCTTGCTTTTGTTTAGATCTGTATGAATTGATTGTGCAGTGATTAGGAATATTTCAAATTAGTTGTTTCTCTGAGTTTTGTTTTTGAAAACCTGTTTTAAGTGCACACAGGACAGTAGAATTCAGATTTCCACATTTCTTACATTCATTGTGCCAAAGCACCTCTATATTTGAAATAAGCATGAGAAAACTCCTTTTTTTCTTTTCTCAGACCCAAACAATTATTACCACAGAAGAAATGAAATGACAACCACTGATAACCTGGACTTTAAGCATCACAACTACAAGGAGATGAGGCAGGTAGGCAAAGAAGGATGTTGTATGATGGAGGATGGGTGGGTGGAGGCTTTTCAGCCCTGTGGAATCTGAGTTCCACAAAAATTAAAATATTATTTTCATTTTAAAATATTATTAAACTCTGTCTGCAATATGTTTTTAAAATATTTTCTCTGTTTTAATCTATTAAAAGAAGCAGTCCAATAAAGCCCCAAAGTCTTAATTTGTACATAAATTAACCTGAAAGAGGTGACACTACGTGACAGAGTAAGTATTTTCATATAACGTGTCACTCTTTTTCTTCCATATGTATTTGAGTGGTGAATGACACAGTGGTTTCTCCTGGATTTGACTGTGATTTAGCCATCAGTTTTCTCATCTATTTCTGTGGGTTTGAATAATCAGAATAAACTCTAGAGTCCAATTCCATATTCACAGTTGTGAAAATCAGCAAAAATTCACCAGAAACGCCAGAAAAAACCCTCTGCTAGTATAATTTTAAATCTCCCAGCATTGTTAATCTTGTTCCTATAACTTCAGACAAGTTCTTGGTTTTGTTATTGTTTTTAATCTTGCTTCATATCACCACAGACACAAGTGTGGGTTGTCCTGAAGAAATATTTCTGCCCACTTTCTCTTCAAATATAAAGATAATATGTTTGGACTTGATGTGTGTGAATCACTTGCTGTGTGCTGGATTTTCAGTGTATTTATACTGCATGAATCACCACTGGGTTTTATTGAGCAATTGTGTACTGAGTCACACGTTTATTTTGGTAGAGATTTCATGGCCTATATTTCTTAGCACAAAGATTAGACGAGTAGGAACTCAATTGGCATAATTACTGTCAAGAACAATAAAATAAAATGTATTTATGTTGTCATTGCAGAAAGACAGGTTGGTCAGGTTTGAAATATCTCTGAGAAAAAAAATCACAGCTTAAAACCAGAATGTTTTTGCAGTCTTCATACAAATGGAAAATCTGTGACTGTGGTTGAGGATTGTGAACTGTGTGCTCTCCCAATTTCTGTTTTCTTCTGTGTCAAAATAGTTAATTTTTTTAGAGCTAATTGGATTTTAATTGCTGATGAGCAGAATATTATGGGTTGCATTGCAACAAGTCTTATATCCCCAAAACTATTCTCAAAACTTCAGTGCAATATAGAATAATAACTTCCAGAGTCAACTTCTTATTAAAAACAAACAAACAGCCAACAACAACAACAATCAAAACCATTCCCAACCCCCAAAACATACATTATTGTCACTTTTCATGGCTACTTCACCACAAACCATCTTAGAAAAATGCTGGGTTTTGATTTATTATCAATACTGAAGGAGGAGGAGATGGTGTTCCCTGGGCCATGTTTTGGAAGCATCACATTACATTGCAATAAGTCAAGTATTTGTGAGAGGGAGGGATTTTCTCAGTGTCAGTGATTTTAATAGAACTCTTTGGTTAGGAAGATGAAATTTACAGCTCCAGTCTTCTCCTTGTAAAAGAGCATTCAATATTCTTCTTCCAGTCAATGGGAACCCTCGCTGCAGGTTTGTTTCACAGCCCAAAATATTTTTTATTTGTTCATTTCTATGTATATATTTGTATATATTCATGTGGTACAGGAAGCTGTTACATGTTTGCTGTGGATATTTGAATATAACCTTGTCTTTGAAACAACAAACCCAGATCATAGGTGAAATATTGTGCCATTTGTAGGAAATGGGAATGAGATGATCAAATATGAAATATGTTGATTTTCAGCATTGTATTTCCATTAACATCACTGCCTTACATGTTACCAAAAGAGTCACAGTAAATTTTACTACAAAGGTTCTTATTCAGGAAAAGTTCTTTGACTCAGAAAATAATCACATGTTTGCAATTAAAGAGATGATGGGGAGTTTGCTGAGGCCAATACAAATATTTCCACTGAATGTAATAGACTTTGAACTTGGTTCTGGGCATTTTTCTCACTATTAATGAGCATTTCCATACTTTCAACCACTTTTCTAAATTGATGTTCCTGGTATCCTGTGAGCACTGGAGTGCCAGGCACGTCAGGAAAGCTTCTGCACGTGGAAGTTTCAGGGTCAGGAGTTTCAGAGGAGCTCTGAGACACAGGCTCACATTCCCCACTCCTCAGCTTGTGGAGCCGCACGGATGCAGGGAAACATCAGCCAGCTCACTTTGCTTCAATTTGCAGAAGGTGTGAGGAGAGAAATTAGTAAACACAGGTCTGAGTCAGTAACATTATTTATTTATACAGTAGGGGTTTAGCCTTTAGCTAAAATAGAACTGCTTTTAATGCAATATCTCTGCTTGCTGGCAGAGTGGAAAAATTCATATTTCTATTGAAATGTGGCAACCTGCAAAATAAATGCATTTCTGTGCACTGACACCGTGGGTCACCTCAAGTTCCTTATCTGTAGTACCTCACAGTATGGTTGTCTTAATCACTCTCCATTATTTTAATTACTCTCCATAGCATAATGTTTTAAAAAGGAGATAGCAGAGCTATAAATTCATGAACTAAAAATAAAGTTTTTACAACTAAGAAGTAATCAGAGAAGCAAATGAAGAGTTGGTGCCACATCCAATTTAGAATGAACCAATTCATGGTGGATCTATTTTGATGCTGCATTGTCTAAATATATTCTTTTTTTTTTCTCTTTTTTTGTTGACAGCTGATGAAAACTGTGAATAAAATGTGCCCAAATATCACAAGAATTTACAATATTGGAAAAAGCTACCAAGGACTGAAGCTGTATGCAGTTGAGATTTCTGACAACCCAGGAGAACACGAAGTTGGTTAGGATTTTAACCTTAACTAAATCTGTTGAAGGGGTGTTGGGATTTGGCTTTTTTCCCCCTCCTCTTTCTCCGTATCTGCACTAATTATCACTGATGGAATTATATTCATGGCAGCAAAGATTTCAAATGTATGTGGGAGGAACCTCAGTGCTGTATTTCTAAATTGGGAAGGGGAGGGTGAGCACAAATAGAGGACATTTTGAATGTGGGATCAAATTCTTTAATGATCATTCTTCACAGTAATAAAATAAAAGTGAACTTTATTACTGGGGGATGGATTTTAGTCATGGGATTGATGTAACTATGGATAGAAATTTACCTTAATGCATTGCAAGCAGGGACAGGTCAAATCTCCACATAATTTTTTACTCATGAGTTCTGGGGTTCAGTTTCCTACCATGACATAATTCTTCAGCATAGAAACTCATTCAGTCTTTGGTCTTTCTCATTATGATAGTGCCTGGAACAGCTGTTGGAATAAAGGAATTTTGTGCTTTGCTGTATCCATGAATACCCTGATAACGTGTTTAGGTTATTAGGAAAATTCTCTTCTAGCAAAGTATTTTTCATGTGACTTTTAGACCATCAAAACTCTTAAAATCTACCTCCAACATGCCAAAGTTATGAGTATAATTAAAGATCTGTTTAATCAAATATGGGTTTTAGAGGTTTAACACAGTGGCTTTAGATATCACTAATACATAAGCCAATTCTAAAATAGCAACAGAAAACAATTTCTGTTTCTCCAAAGTGACATTTTCACCTCTCATCTGTGCAGCTGAGACATTTCTCCTTACTCCTTAAGTGAAATGTTGCTGATTGACATTGATGCCATTTGATAGAGATTTGATTTGCTGCTCTGACTACAACTCTGCTCCGTGCCTTTTTCCCACAGGGGAGCCAGAATTCCACTACATTGCAGGAGCTCATGGGAATGAAGTGCTTGGACGAGAGCTGATCCTTCTGCTAATGCAGTTCATGTGCCAGGAATACCTGGCTGGGAACCCACGCATTGTGCACCTCATCCAGGACACCAGAATCCACCTGCTGCCCTCAGTGAACCCTGATGGATACGACAAGGCCTATAAAGCGGTAATTAGGATGATGAACACATCAAGGAATTCTTTTCTTTCCAGCAGATGAATCAAAAATGCTCCTCTAGTCTTTATTTTCTTCAAAGATCACGTTTTGCGAGCAATCGAAATTTAAAAATGAAAAGATGGGCACATCAAAGTAAACACAAAACATCTTGGGATAAAACTGAGAGAAACAGTGTTTGATGTGGTGTTGGCTAACAGGAAAATGTACATGAAAGGAGAGTCACAAAGACTGCCAGAGCAAACCATCCTGAGGTGTACAGAGCCATGAGAACACCATTATGGAAAATGGAAAATTCATGTAATCTGTTTCTCAGGAGAAACCAAGCTCAGCACGTGAAAATTTGCATTCCTCCACAGCTGAAATTTTATAGTGTGCCTTAAAGGAGAGCACAATGTGTTGGGCATCATAATAATTCAGTCTGGATGAAGACAGACACCAGAAAAAATTGTAGGGCTGGTCAAATGCACTGGAAAATCTTCCAGAGCAGTCTGCAGAAGACTGGAACAGGAAAGTCAAAATCATAGTCATGGGAGGGAATGTCTGCTGTCTCCATTGAAAGATATATTTTGGCTAACCTCAAGTAAATTTTCATGGGTTTTCCTTCACCTCATTCAAGATTTCATACTTTTTTTTTTTTTTAAAGCACCAATGATTTAATTGGTGCTTTTAAAAAAAATTAACCAATTCAGTTAATTAAATAATTAATCTTCCATTTCTCTGTATAGAATTACCTCTGGCACATTCCCAAACATTCTGCAGGGGCTCACAGGTTTCTGGATTCTGAATGAACATTAATTTTTAATTTTCTTTTTCTTTTTTTAAATCTAAGGGTTCAGAACTGGGGGGCTGGTCTCTAGGACGATGGACTCAGGACGGCATTGACATCAACAATAACTTCCCTGACCTAAACTCTCTGCTCTGGGAGTCAGAAGATCAGAAGAAGAGTAAAAGAAAAGTTCCAAACCATCACATCCCGATCCCTGACTGGTACCTGTCCGAAAATGCCACTGTGAGTAAGGCCAGGAGAGGGGACACAAAGGCTGGGATGTGCTGAGAGAGCGAGATTAACATCTCTCAAGAAATGAATAACCTGGGAGTGAAGTTCCACACCTGATCTAAGTCAATAATTCCCTTTATGTCAGTGGAAATAAAAATGCACCACAAAAGTACCATTTTCCCCCAGGATTTAGAGGCAGGTCTTGAGGAAGAAACTGTTTCCTAGAGGATTTTCTTTTCCATCAGCTATTGCAAGAACCTGGAGGACTCAAACCCCAACTTTTAGGCAGCAAGGTAGACAAGGAGAAGCACAGCATGAGCTCGGCCATGTGGACCAGGCTTCTCCCAGGTTTTGTGGCATAGATGAACTCTTTGAAAACTCCTTCACAGATTTGCCCTGGGATTTTCTTACTTGCTCTTACTTGAAATATATTCTTACCTTGAATCATCAGGCATATGCAAACCCAGTGCTGTGGCTTATGTTAAAGTTGTTTGTTGGATAGTAGTGCCAGAAATTTAACTTATTTTGGCCTGACCTTTAAATTATAATGACAGCTATTAATAGCAGCTTCACTGTGGCAGTTCTTAGTACTTTAAAATCACACAATCATGGAATAGTTACAGTTTCAAGGGGCCTCTGGAGATCAATCCAAGGCAGAATCACCTGGAGCAGGTGACACAGGAACACATGCAGGTGAGTTTGGAATGTTTCCAGAGAGGGAGACTCCGTGACCTCCCTGTGCAGCTGTTCCAGTGCTCTGCCACCCTCATGGAAAAGTTCATCCTCATGTTGAGGTGAAACTTCCTGTGTTTTAATTTATGGCCTTTATTTCTATGTTTAAAATCCCTTATTTTGTAAACAAAGAGGGGAAGCAATGTCACCACTTGACACCTCTGTCAGTTCCTGCTCTTGGCCTCACTCGACATAGATGTTCCTGTTCCATAAATTGCTGATGTGAAGGTTTTGTTAGCTCTTAAGGGATGTCTGTGACCTCCCAAGGATGGCTGACAAGCACCATAAGTTAAAGAAGGCCTTCTCCTTTCCCACACCCCTTCTGCTGGCCCCTCATGCTCAGGAACTCCTGAGCCTGCTCTCCCTTTGAAGCAGCAATCAGATTTCCACGCTGAACCAGATCTGCTGTCACTTTTTCTCCCAGGTGGCGGTGGAGACGCGAGCAATCATCGCCTGGATGGAAAAAATCCCTTTTGTGCTGGGTGGCAACTTGCAGGGGGGAGAGCTGGTGGTGGCCTATCCCTATGACATGGTGAGGTCCATGTGGAAAACCCAGGATTACACGCCCACCCCGGACGACCACGTGTTCCGCTGGCTGGCCTATTCCTACGCCTCCACGCACCGCCTGATGACGGATGCCAGGAGGAGAGCCTGCCACACTGAGGACTTCCAGAAGGAGGATGGCACTGTGAATGGAGCCTCGTGGCACACCGTGGCTGGAAGTAAGTGGTAAAAACTCCAATTAGTGTTGCCTTGCTAATTAGGGTAAAGCCAGCGCTGCCTGGTGTGCGTTGCAGCAGCAGTGGTGGTAAAATATGTGTTCTAGGAGGAATATTTCCAGATGTCATTACTGTCATTAATACCCAGTGACTGCTTCTTTTGCAGCCAAGTTTTCCAAAAATGCACATGCAGAACATCAGCTTTAAGAACTCTGCACTCACGACAGTTTGTCAGGAAGAAACCAGCCCAGCCCAAACCCCCACACAAGGTGACAAGAAGAAAACTGCTGCCAAGCACCACAGCCAGTGTCAGAGCTGAAGCAGGAGCTTCAGGGAGAGATTCCAGTGGCTCTCAGATAAGGAAATCCTGATTGCAGCCTCCTGCTGACTGAACTCAGCCTCAGATCAGCCCTCACTCACATTCACTGGGAGTTGCAATGAAGTGCCGTAAAAAGCTACTGTTGTTTCCCTGCTACCGTCCTATTTCTAGAACACCTGGACGTCCTTACACTTAAATTTTGCATGGGCTCCACAGGCATTCCTGCTGCCAGGATAAATCACAGCCTGGATCAATCTCCACACACCCAAGCCTGTCACCCTGTTAAGGAGCACAGAGGGGAAGCCATGGCCTGTGGTGTGGCCAAAACCTCGATTTCCAGGAAAGCCCAATTAGAAACCCATTTTTAACAGCATTAGGCACGTCTGCCTTTGCTCAAAATCCTCATGTTTTTCTAAGTGCACCAGTCAAACAACATATTCCCTGAAATTAGGAAATGAGACAGGCATCTGCCACCAGTGGGCTGACACCAGGAACAGCACTAATGGCAAACAGATGCAGGCCAGTGTCTCTGAAATCTAGGTTTAGTTGAACCTGGCTTATGTTTGGAACTTGCAGGTACTTCCACTGCATAAACATTTTGGGATTTTGGACATGGCTTTTATGGCTTTTATGTTGGCCCATGTGGAGTTAGTGCTGGCCAGCCCTTAAAGGCTACAGTCAAGAATTACCTTTTCAAATATTTTTTCAGGAGGTTAAAAAGTGTTGGGTGAGTTTGGGGGGAGACCTTGAACTCTTAGGTCTGACAGTACATTCCCGTGCATTTCTGCAGATTCTAAAGCATTCTCTGAGAGCTAACTTGACCACTTAATTATCTAATTTATGAATTTAATTTTCCTAAGGGCTACAAGAAACATCATTATGAATCAATCCAGAAAAGATGACACTGGCCTTGTCACTAACAGCTGTCACACTGAGTTCCATTAGTAAAGATGGACAATATAGATGCTGAATATTACCCTAATTTCTTAGGACCAATTACATTTTGGATTTGTTTCATCTGATTTGCTTTATTTCTTGATGATGTTTTAAGTATGATTTATGTCCTGCTCTGTTACATAATGGTAAGACCTCCAACAAAGTGCTTGCAGAAGCTCTCCCACCCATCCTTTTGTGTGGGTGGCATCTCCTCATTGTACCACACCTTGAAACTGCCCCCTCCTCATCCATCTCCTTTCTTGCAGTGGTCCTGCACAGAAACTCCTCACTGCTCCTTCCATGGGAAAATTTAGATGGCATTAGATTAATTTCATTTAGAAAATATTCCATATTTATTTAAATATTAAATAAATATTTAATATTTATTTTATTTAGAAATATTAGCTTTCATTTCAGTCCCTAGAGAAGCATGTGCACCACAGATACCCAGCACCTCCTCATGCCTTTAAAACCCAGCCATGATATTTCCTGCACATTATTTTGACTGCAGTGAATGCGAGTTCTCCAGCAATTTTGCATATAAAGTTGCTGCACTGGATGAACTGCACAGAGGCAAAAAAAAGATTGATTTAATTTTATTTCCTGTGTTTTTGAGGCTGGATTTGCATGTTCAGGCACTAGGAAAGAGTTGCTCTTGACAACGCAAAGCCGTTTTCTTAAATACATGTATTAAAATTGAGCAATTAGTGTGTATGGCAAAACATTTCACAGCAGATTAATCAGAATGTTATACAGTATGTGAGGGGAAAATAATTGTGGCTGTTTCTCAAGTGGAGGGGAAGAACATTTATGCAGAGTAGCATATGCCACTGTCTGATGTTTAGGTTTCCCCATCAACAAAAGTGAAAAGTTTAACATCTGTATTATATAATCCTCCTGCTCTGCTTCCAGAAGGCACTGAGGGCTCATTAAATACTTGACTACTGCTCTGTGCTAATTGGACAGGAACAGGGATTTTGATTTAACTCTTCTTGGTCAGAAGCGCTCGGTGAATGCAACTCCTGCTAATCTTTGCTATTTAAAACATAAAAATTAATGATCATTAATAAATATATTTCAAAATGTTTTCTTATTAGAAGTGCAGGTGGAACAAGAAATGAAGCTCACAGAATTTCTTCCTTTAGTGTTCATGTTCTGTATCTCGTTATCTGTGTGAGAGTGGAGAACTAATAAGGAGGAAAAATAATGGTGAGAAACAGGAGAGAAACACGGAGAATGGAAATGTTTGAGCTCTGTATGTAAAGACAGCCCTCCTTAGTGCTCCAGACCTTTGCAAAGGTTACAGTGGTGTCTGTAATGCAGAATTAAACTGCAGCTCCTCAGAGACTGGAGGCACTGAGGTTCCTGGGGCTTGATTAGGACATATTTCTGATGGAAATTCCTATTGCAGAGCAACAGTGCAGATCCCAGTCTTCTGCAGCACCGTGACAGCAAGGAAAAGAGACCCTTTCATTTCCTACAAACTACAGACACCATATGTAACATAAAATAATTATTACTGCCTTGATTTTTCTGGCTTTTCTATCTGTTAGATTACTCAGAGAGGAAAACAGACTGAGAAACTATTTCACCAACTGCTCTGATAAATCACTTTACATAACAACCCCTGTGAGCACATAGCTCTGTGTCCTGGCATGCAGGGTTCTAGAAAATGGGAATTCTGTGAATTGGGTAAACAGCTGCACCTCCCTGCCACCCAACACAGACAATTCCATTTCCACCCAGGGCACCCATAAGGGAGAACAGCTCTGTGGGCCATGTCCAGGATTAGGAATGCTTAGTGCTTTCTTGAAAAAGCACAAACTTTTCTTGTACAGAGAGACCTTTCCCCTGGTTGTGTCCCCATCTTCTCCATCAATAGAATCCCAGAAGGGTTTGGGTTGGAAGGGTCCTTAAAGCCCATGGAGTTCCACCCCTGCTTGGAGCAACTTTTTACTATCCCAGATTGCTCCAAGCCCTGTTGTCTTGGTTTGAGAAGACAGGTGTTTGCTGAGGAAGGCAGGAGTCTCCCCTGAAATGGAAAATGTAAACTCCCTCCCTGTGAATTATTATAATTTTGAAATTAAGGGGCTCTCAGGCAAAGATATGGGAGCAAGAATAATAGTTCTTTATTAGGGAAGAAAATAAAAATAAAATAAACAATGCAGTAATACAAAAAACCACTGAGAGAGACAGAACAGGCCCTGCCCCCCTGTGGGTCAGGGTGGTGGCACAGTCCCATTCCATGGGGGCTCAGCCCTCCTGCAGTGCCAGCTGTGGTTCTGCTGGAGCAGGGATCCTGGACAAGGGGGGAGTTTTCCTCTGAAGCTCCAGGGCTGCTGGAGATGGGCCTGGTCTCCCTCTGGGAATGCAGGGCAGAAGAAAGCTGCTCCTCTGGGAATGCAGTGGGCAAAGGCTGCTGTGGTGTTCCAGGGGCAGATTGTATCCAGGTAGGAATGCTTGGCTCCTCCCCTGGGCGGAGCATCTCCCAATGGGATGATGAATTTGATCAGCCATGCAGGGACACTCACTGGCCATGGACAGAAGATAATTAATAATTAATGGCCCATGAACAGAAGAGATCTCCTCGAGGGAGGATTGGCTGTGGGAGAGATAAAGAAAACTGCCCCATGAACAGAAGAAAACTGCCCCACCTCTGACAGATGGCAATAGAATACACACTCCCAGCCACATCTTGCAACCCAGGACACCTGTCCAACCTGGCCTTGAGCACTCTGGTGCTTTCTTACAAAATATTTGGCATTTCTAAAAACTTCTTGCCCTTCCAAATCTGCAGGCTAAGCCAGCTGGATGAATACCCAACTTGTGTTTACAGAAGTTACATTAATTTGCTTAAAAACTCAGATCTGATCAATAGATTAAAAAGGCCATGAAGTTGTTCTCTTTTTCCCCAATATTGGCAGGCATCAATGACTTCAGCTACCTGCACACGAACTGCTTTGAGCTCTCCATCTATGTTGGCTGTGACAAATACCCCCACGAGAGTGAGCTGCCAGAGGAGTGGGAAAACAACCGCGAGTCCCTGATTGTTTTTATGGAACAGGTATTCACCTGCTGGTTTTTTGTTTGGATTTAGATGTTTATTAGTTTTTATTTATATTACAGTTTTATAAGTTGTGAGTTTTGTAGTATTTTATTAATCAACTAAAAAATGGAATTGTATTTTTTATAAGGTTTTTAAGGATAAATTGTCTAGTTAAGAAATGATACTTAAATTATTTTTATTTTTAACTTAATTAATTACTTGTGTTTTGTAATGTGGACTTTTTAATTTAATTATATAATACTACTTAAATTTATTAAGAAGGTGGTGAAGAAGATAAAGAAGAAGGATTAATTTCTGTTTTAAAACTTCTATTTTATTTTATCTATATTAGTATATTCTAAAACTTTAAACTTTAAGTTTTCTATTATGTGATATTATACACTTTTACTTAAACTACACACTTATAATTTTAGTTTTATTATTTAATTTTGGTTGGGTTTTTATGGTTTTATTTTAAATGTGGTGGTTTTTTGGAGGTCAGTGCCTGATAGTACAGAAAATCTAAAATTCTTAGCAACTAGGGTTCCAACACCTACTGTTTTTCTTGCATGACTAATTATGTGGTTATTGGTATTTTTGATAGACATAGTACTTCAGCCAGGCTGGTTTGACTTCAGGGAATAAAGTAATGAAGCTTCTGAAAATGTGATGTGGTGCTGAGCTTGCCAGAAAGGGCTGCTAGAAAAAGACCCCAATATTGTGTCTGCTGCTTCATCTGTTCTTTTTATTTGTATCTTGAATTTGATGCCTCAGGAATCCTAACAAAATTCACAAACTGATTCACAAGTTAATGCCTGAAGAGCTGCCAGGGTTAACAATGGTGTTCCACAATGTTGTGAGCCATAAAGCAGGAATAAAGAAATATAATTCACTTATGGAATTAAAGATTCATTGTAAGTTTCTAGGAATACTACTGTTCTTTGCTGTGCAATATTTACTTGCTTTTTTTATTCTCTTCCCAGGTCCATCGTGGCATCAAAGGCATTGTGAGAGATGTGCATGGAAAGGGAATCCCAAATGCTGTTATTTCAGTGGAAGGCGTTAACCATGACATTCGCACAGGTGAAAAAAAACAAATAAAAATACAAAACATCAGTGCAAAAGAACAGATTTGTGGTTTAAAAACAAACCCACTGAACCATGTTCCTAAGTACCACATCCACATGTGTTCTGAATGCTAATTTTATGGGGTTTTATCTCTTTACTGGTGTTCTGTGCTCTTCGTTTTCTGCCACTTCCATGTGCTTTGCCACTGAGGTACAGAGTGAGGCAGATTTGAACACATAAACTGATTTCAGGCCCTGGAATATCACAGAGCTTTGTGACTTCCAAATCTTCAGTGTTTGCCACAAGAGGTGATCTGAGCCAATAATGACTCTTGGAATATCTAACTTAGTTTATGATTAATTTCGGTGCTACTGTGTCTCCATTGTGAAAGAAAGCATTGACTGACAGATACTTAATTAGGCAATAATGATTCTGCCTTAAATATTTCAAAATGGGACCACTGGGAAATGACAGTGGGAATTAAAGTAATCAGCTGTTTTTTTCCTGTCTTGGAAGCCTTGGCAGTGCTGAAAGTCTGCCATAAAGTGTGGGTTGTATTACTCTGTTAACAAAATTAATGTACTGCTCTGAGTTAATGCAATATGTGATTAATCTCCAGCTCTCTGTACTCTGGATTGTCATGTGAAAAAAAAAAATAAAGTGCAATAAATATGCAAGATCCCAAAATCCACCTTGTAACACTCAGGGAATCTTGCAGCTATTTACATCTTGACTTATTGCTGAGCCTCTATGGCTGAAGGCCATCTGCACTTGTTAGTAAAAATAAAAGTACTTATTTAATTCCCTTTAATTTTTCTTTTTAATGAGACGTTTAAGCTCACACTCTGGAATCACTGTGGAGATGGGAACATAAGAGTTCTGTCTTGTTTCATATTATACAGATAACAATACATGTCTCATTAGTCCCTGAAACTAGAGGATTTATGCTGGAGCCAAAAAGCTAAAATGACATGTATAACTCCAGAGAAAGAAGGCAAATTGTCAGCATTCTTTCATTTATGCCTTTTAAAATGAAAAATGTGCCCATTTAAACCTCTGAGTTGCCTTGATGTAAAAATAGGCCAAGCAGGAGAAGAATTATGGCCACAATCTCTATTCTCTATTCACAAAAGTTTCAAGTGAGCAGAGCTCTGCTGTTTCACTGCTGCATTAACGTGGTCAGCTGCCCTGTAGAGCCAGACAGAAGTTGCCTGTAAAAGCCCTGTAATAACATTTAAAGGTTTGAGAAAATTCCTGTGCTTCTTCCTGTGGACTGAAATAAAAGCAGATTGGTTTGGCTTTCTCCTGGATACAATATCCCTGGTGGAAGGAGGATGCTGACATTCTGCTAGCACCATTAATGGGCTAATTGAAGGCATTGATTCCAAGAGCAAGAGCTTTGTGGGAAATTATTCCATTTTCCCTCGATGCAGATGTAACTAGTGATTAAGTCTGAGTGATTCCATATTTTTACAGTCAGATTTGGGCTGGACTTTGTGAGAAAACCTCTGGAAAAAGAGTTCAGATGGGTGAATAAATGCACCTTTCCCCCTCCATGGTGCCAAGGCAGTTTTGGAGGTTGCTTCCTGTAATTTGGGAAATGACAAAGTAAATATTCATGGAGAAGTGTGCAGTTTCTTCCTGGTGAAACACTTCTGTGTCACAGCCAGACTTCAAAGACAGATGCTTCTGTGTGGTTTTTGAACCAAAGTGTAATTAATTTAATTTCACACAGTGTCCAGAGAAATTTTTATGAATATCTTGGTAAGTTTGCAGTGATTTCAGTATACTTTATGTACCAAAACCCAAGGGTTTTGAAGTAGCATTTAGTAATATTTAATATATTAAATATATTTATCTATTAAATATTTATTTCATTAGTCCAAGCTAAGCATAATTCTGGTATTACAACTCTCCAGCCTCACTCCTGGCTGCCTAGTACATACAGAAAAGTTGAGTTTAAGTTGTTACATGCTTTGGGTATGTAGCACTATGGCCAGGTTTCCTGGAGAGTCTTTTGATGGTAAAAAAGCATTAGAAAGATTTTTATAATGTATTTAAGTCAGTGCAGTTTGACACATTTAAATGTAAAAATTGCTTTTGCACTTTTACAATTGCTTAATTGTAACTATGGTCTGTCCTATCAGGCTCAAAGGACATTTCTCTTAATTGTAGAATTTATGGAGTAGTCTGACATATTAAATTCTTAGCAAGGCTATCTTTGTCCTGTAATGCATTGTTATTTTATCTAAGCAGACATGGCAATCCTTTTCCAGCCCCAGTTGGTGGGTATGGATGCAGTCTGCCTCCAGTCTGCTCCCACTGGAACCTATTATTTCAGCAAACCTATTATTTACTAAATTTATCTGTGTTTTTAATTGTGTTTCTTTTTGCCATCTGTTCTGAAATATTTTTTTTACTGGATTTAATCTGATTTTCAAAAAAACCCCAACCTTTTAGGCTGGTATTAAATTCTGGGCACTGACAGCTGACAGAAATACTCCTGTCTGCTTGCTTCTAAATGGAAAGCAGGAAAAGTGCATCCTGCTGAAGGCTTAATACCCAGCTTTGCAATGAATTCCCAGTGGGCTGTGAATGTGTGGGTTTATTCCTGGCCCTGTGTGGGGTTGTGATGAACTGACTGCTAAATGAGTCAGGAAAATGTGGGTCAGGTTTGCAGTCCTGGGGCTAAAGCCAGGCTGGGAGCAGGGATGTGATCACACATGGGGGGATCCAGAGCCCTCTGCCTGCCCTGGGGTATTGCCAGAGCATTTACAGCTAAAAATGAGCCCTTGGGGATAAATACGAGGAATTTGGGCAGATTTGTGGTTTGGCCTTTTGTTCAGCTTCCAACAGTCCCAGTGGTGAGGGAGAACTGAATAAAGAGCCTCTCTTAGAGCCTTTCCTAAAAACGCCCGAGTCACGAGGAACAGAAAATGTGAACCTTATTATCGCCCCAAATGTGGTCAAATTGACTTAAAAACCCCCTGATCATATTGGGATGTAAGAATGGACCTGATCAGGGACAATTCTGGCACACTCAGAGGCTGCACTATCAGGGTATAGTCAATATTGCCATTTGTTAACACTTCCTGTTTGCAAACAGATTTTTTATTTTACCAAACCCTAAATTAAAACATTAACATATTATGTTTCTTTAAACAGAGGCTGACCAGCCTAATCCTTCCCCAAATAAAATATTTTTATGCAAATCATATTCAGTTTTTGCTACACTCTGCACTGCCAGTGAGCCCAGGCTGGTGTTAGTAAGGCTGTCAGGTCTCATCAGTGCTAAAAAACCCCAACCCCTCCTCATGCAGGAGATGTTCCATTTCTATTTTTACATGGAATTGCATATTTGAATATGTACTTTCATTCACAGGGAGTTTCTCCAGGATAGTGTGCAAAACTAATTTTAGGTAATAGTTTTTCCCCTTTTTCAATTCACAGCTAAGAATACTCGGTGGTTAAAATCATATTTAAAAGAAGCCTAAAACAATCCTGATGCACATATGGGTACATAAAATGGGTATATCTGAGATCATTCATGGGGAAAAAGAAGAAACCAAAAACTCCTGATTCAATGAGGTGTTAAAATACATTTTTCTAAGTAGGTTAGTTGATTGCAGGAGCTTGGTTTGTGCATTTACATTTAACCAGGTGGTTAAACGTCCTGGTGAATTTACTTTGTAGGAAAATCAGTGTAATAAACCCCAATGTAAGGCTTAATAGAAGGGAATATTTACTTATGCCTGAAAGTGAGTTGATATTATGTATTCACACACTTTTCCTAACAAATAGCACCAAAATCTGTATCCTGGCAGTCTGGTCAGGGTTGTGTGATGTGGATATTTCACCGGGGCTCCTCTGGATCCCTCAGTTAGGATTGGTTTGGGAAAGGTCTTTTCTGCCACATGGGAGTCACCAGATTTTGCCTCAGGCCTTTCCAACTGCCAAAAACCTACAGCTGGTTTAGAGCCTTTTTGCATCGTTTGGAAAATATGGTTGAGGTGTGTTTTTTTCTAGGGTTGGCAGGATGAGGAGGGGTATTTGTGGTGGGGGCAGCCCTTTGGACACCCTCCTGGTGTGAGGATGGAGGGTTCTACCTGTGGGGTCATGTTACCCATGGCCAAGGACTCCTCCTGGGCATGGTGCAGGGCTGGGAGTTGGACTCCATGGTCCTTGAGGGTCCCTTCCAAATCAGCTTACCCCATGTGATTCTGTGTCCTCATCTAATGGACTCAAGTTGCCCCAGGAAAGGTTTGGATGCAAATTTCTTCATGGGAAGGGTATTAAAGAACTGGAGCAGGCTGCCCAGGGATGTGACGGAGTTCCCATCTCTGTAAGCATTCAAAAAAATCTGTGGCTGTGGCATGTGAGCACATGGTTTAGTGGTCAACATGATGGTGGTGGTTGATGGTTGGACTTGAGGGTCTTAGAGATGCTTTCCAACCTCAGCGATTCTGTGACTTTATAAACACCACTATGCTCAAGGAGAAAGGACCAAAATCCTGAAAACCATCTTTTTTCCCCCACCAGGAGCTGACGGCGATTACTGGCGTCTCCTCAACCCGGGCGAGTACGTGGTGGGCGTCAAGGCCGAGGGCTACACCGCCGCCACCAAGACCTGCGAGGTGGGCTACGACATGGGGGCCACCCAGTGCGACTTCACCATCTCCAAGACCAACCTGGCGAGGATCAAGGAGATCATGAGGAAGTTTGGGAAGCAGCCCCTCAGCCTGTCGGCGCGCCGGCTGCGGCAGCGGGCGCGGCGGTGGCAGCGGCTGTAGAGCTCGGCGCCAGCTCTGCTTCTCTGAGCCTGGCTGTAGTCGTAGTGAGAGTTACATAGCCCGTCTCTTCATGCCTTTTTCTCTGCACGAGGCCTTTCTGTTTGTGGAGCTGGATGGATGCTCGGGGGCGTCCTCGTTTTTGGTGGGAAAAGAATCGGAAATGAAGTTCAAGTCAAAAAGGAGCCCCCAGTTCAGGGGGGAAACAGGGAGAACGGAGGAAGGTGTTTTGAGTTGAGCTGGAATGAAATGTTTTGCTTGTTGGGTTGTTTAATCCTTTGTCAATCTGTTTTCTTTAAAACTTGAAGAGAAAGGATAAAAAACAACAGCAGCAAAAAAGAGATAATTATAAAGGAGAAGTGTTCTGAATGAAAAATTGGAAAATGTATCTAAAGTATGAAATTGGTATATTTTTGCAACTCAAAAAAGTTTTGACACTCTTTATGTTTTATTCTCATATGGGAGGAAAAGCTGAGAGGTGACAACTTCTGTTTAATGTGATTAAAACTGGTGTCAGGATTTCTCTCTTTCTCTGAAAGTTCCCCTTTTGATAAGCACTATATTTCAGGAAAAAAGCCTGCAGTGAATAACCCACCTTTGCTTTCCTGCTTGGGTTGTTTAGATTTAAGGATGCTTTGTGCTGCCAGAGTTTAATGCCAGGAATGTTTTCTCCTCTGGCTTTTTAAGGCTGCAATTTTACTCCATGAACTAAACCTGACAAAAAGGTTTTGGGATCAGGACCACTGTGGTGTAGCAGGCCTTCCCTGATGTGGGAGAAGGACCTGAACAAAGCTTTTCCTGAGGACACAGCCACTTGTGTCATGTATGAGAGGAGAGGCTTAGTCACTGAGAGGTGCTTAATTCACAAATCCTCTGGTACCATCTTTTTTCTTAATTTTTGGCCTGACTTGAAGTGCCTTTTGTGCTCCTGCACATCTCATGCCACTGTCTTCTGTGACATGAGAGGGGTTCTGGGCTCCTCTGCGGGCCTGCTCCCCTTGCTGCTGCTTTTCTGCCCTTATGCCTCTTTGGGAGCAGGAGTTGTGCTTTATTGTTGGCTTTTGAGTAGTAAAATTGTACAGCAGGACAGGATTGAGGTTCAGGAAAGATGCAGAGCACATCTAGGAAAGAATCAACACTGGGCAAAGTGCCAGCTGATGAAAATACAACTTTGCTCCATTAGCTTCAATGTTATGACCTAAATTATACCTAAAAAACCAGGGTCAGCTGCATGATTTTAGCCAGTCTGTGGCTAAATAAACGTCTCTGCAGACTGCAGCAAACTCTTCCAAATACAATTCCATTTTAAGTATTTTGATTGCTATTTACAGTTTTTGCCAGTTTGATTGGATTCTTGGAAAAAACGTTCAGCAAAACATTCCTTATTGAACCTGAGGAAAAAATAAAGCATGAGCAGAAAAGTTACTGTAAAAATACCATGTTCCATCTGTATTAATTATTTTTTTATTGTCAAGGAATGAAGGAAACACATAAAAAGTAAAAGACTAAAGAATGAAAAACATAATCTAGAGCCCTTGCATAGTAAATGATCATATTCCTAAATTTCTTAGGCAATTTCAGCCCTTCCTTGTTCTGCAGATACCATTAAATAACAGCAAAGGCTCCAATAAAACAGAAGAGTGCACTTTTAATTCTCTGTGACTGAAATTATGGAAGGCCTCCAAGTCAGTTATCATTTCAATTAAGTAACAGAAGTAAACAACTCATCCAATAATTCCATCATGTGGAATTATATTTTACTAATTTCACCCTCTTTGCACCCTTACAGCATCCTGTATGCCATATATTTCTGTATAGCAAATATAACTGCAGTTTGTCAAGAAGGGATTTTTTTTTTTTGTCTTGAGAGGTGGGAAGGGATTAATGATGTCTTTGTGCAGGTAACAAAGTGAAATAATTTTGGAATATGGAGTAATGACAGCAGACAATTTGTTTGCAGTTCAATGTGACGTGCTCACTGGCATATGTAGATTTTATGACCATCATGATAGATCAAGAGCACACAAGAGTTTTTGGGTTAAGAATGGAGTTTTTTGGGTGGATTCTCTCTGGAGTCCCACAAAGGCAACTTTGTGGGTGGTTGGGATGCACTGGCAGATGTGGAACAAAATAGCCAAATTTAAATGGGATTGAAGGTGGAAACCACTGCTTTAGTCTTGGCAGCTGAGGTCCTTCTGCCTTGAGATAATGGTGTGAGAGTTTAACTTTACAAACCTTGAGGTTCCTGTGCTTTGTTCTCAGGACTGAGGTTCTTCCTATGAGAAATTATTTTTTATTTGATAAGAAGGAATGGATTTGATGGGGAATTCTTGGACATCTGTTGGCTAAGACTGGATGGACTCTGACTGCTGAAGGCCTCAGGTGCTGGGGACAGTGGCTTTGGTGTTCTTTCCTGGCTGTCACTAGTGCTTACACGAGTTTGGGCACAGCAGAACTGGGACTAATGCAGGTGACCTTACTCCATTTTAGTCCAGGCATTCCTAAATAAATGGCCTAATAGCTGTCACGTGGACTTGTCTGTGCAATTATTTTCTAATTGTCCAGCACTGGAAAACACTCAGGCTCCAAGGAGTTTTACCAGGAATATCAGATGTGTGAATATCTTGTGCTGTTTATGCCTGCCCTGGATGTAATGATGGCAAACTGATGTGTGCCCTGTTTACTGCTGTAGTTATGCACTTGGGAGTTAAAAGACTTCCTTTCCTTTGAAATACACAGCACCATTATTTTACCTTCAGATGCATCCAAGCCACAAACCAGTAAATCTGGATACAAATGTTTTCTATTTAGCTGCCTTTCCCACCTCTTTAGAACAGGTAATTTTTTTCTAAAGTCTGTGCTTTAAATCTCTTTTCCTTTTAGTGTTGTAGGAAAACAGACAACCCTGCCAAGAAATAAAACTTGAGGGTGGATTCACCCCTTTTGTAATTACAGATCCATTTGAACAGCTTATAGCAGTTCTCTTATGTGAGAACTTTGCTAAATCTTGATCTTCCTGATATAAAAGAGAAAAATACAATCCCTTCCAAGTAATAAGAAATTCAGCTGCACAGGCTCACCCACACAGGAAAGGTTAAACAAATGAAAGGTTAAAACAGGAGATACTGCACTCTGCTTGATAATGCCAACCATCAGTCATCTGCTCCCATGCAGAGCCCTGACAATCATAAAGCACAGTGGGAGCTGCCTGGCTTCTCCTTAACTATCCCTGTCAGGTTATCCAGCTGCTCATTTTTACTGGTTTCATTATCATCTGGGTTTTTCTTCATCCAGCCTGATCACTACAAGTGCAATAACCTCTCAAAAACAGCTCTCAGTACCTGCAAATCCCAGACTGGTTTGGGTTGGGAGGATCTTAAAATCCATCTCATTCCACCCCTGCCATGGCAGGGACACTTTCCATGATCCCAGGTTGCTCCAAGCCCTGTCCAACCTGGCCATGGACACTTGCAGGGATGGGTGAGTCAGGCTGGGAATCTACAGAAATGATATCTGCTTACACATGTTGGTAGAAATGTGGTGTCATTTGGTAATCTCTAATCCAAGTTTAATTTACTGGGAGCAGAGGAGTTTTAGGAATATCTGAGTATGGCTTTTACCAGGAGGTTGAACTTTGTGTGGGTAAAACACTGATGAAAATGAATGTGAACGAAAAAATTGTCTGTGCTAGTTAGGAAGTACATTTTTTCATTGGATATTTTAAGCTGTCACATATTTTCAGCTTCTGTCACCATCCACTTTCCCTTCTCTTATCCACATATACTTGTGGAACTTCAGCTCATTAATTTCACGAATTTGGGACATCTCCCCAAAGTGTGGATTTCAGCAGTGAGTGACAGAGACCCAACCAGATTTCCTTGTCTCTTTTGTCACACTGTGGCAGGTGCTTGACCTTTATGAAAAACACCAAAACAGAGATGAATTTGAAACAGAACACAAGTGGATTCACACCAATGCTTCCACTAGTTAACCTTTAAAAACTGGCATGACATACCTTTGCTGTGGGTCTGAAAAAGCCCAAGTTTGGAGCTTTTTTTACCTTTTATTTTGTCACCAGGCTCTGAGTGAATTTAGGCAGCAGCCCTAAGCCTGAGAGGAAAGTGTAAAAGCAGAGACAAATTGTATTAATTGTGGTGGCATCACCACCTGCTGCAGGACAGCCAGCTCTGTGCACACCTTCCAGCCCTCCAGCCAGAGCCCAGGGAAACTCTGCTGCTTCCCACTCCCTGAGGACACAAATTTTCAAAGCTCTTTTCCTCTCCTACTGCAGCAGCTCCACACCTGGAGAAAGAATCAGTGATTTTTACCCTTGATTTCATGGGTACTTTTCAGACCATTTTCAAACAGGATTTTTGGCTCTTTCTAGTCCTTAATAAACAGTTGTGAATCCTCTTGGCTTCAGGTGATTAACTTCTAGAAGTTTTAGTGTTTTCTTCTGATATCTCCTTAATATTCCAAGTTTAAATAATAGTTATACTTAATTTGAAGTGTTTACTGGTCTTTAATTGCTTTTTGAAGGTCATTAAACTTCAGATGACCTTTTTGTATTTCACTGTAATGTTGTAAGATTTTTTAGCAGAAAAATTTTCATTCAATGAAGCCATAATAGTGAATACATTCCTGTCACTAAATAAACATTCTCTGCCATCTTCCATTGGTAAAATCAACATTTTGCAGCATCCATGGTCACTTTATAGCTAGGTGAGGTTTACAAATCCACCAAGTCCACACTGAGATTTGCAAAACAATTTGTTGATCACTTTTGTGGCTTCTCTGTCCTGTTAACCTAACAAGAGACTCAATTTGATTTTGATGGAGATTACAGTTTCCATTAAAATGTTAAACATTGCTCACATGCTTGAGTTTAATTATCATCTCAGTTTTTCTCATTAGGCACATAAAGGGTATTTTTATACATTTCACAAATTTCAGACTCAACCATTTTTGGTGGAACATTTCAAGTTAATAGGTAAATGAGTGCTTTCATCAGTAAAAAATGACAATAATTGGATTTTTGACAGCTTGTAAAAGACTCCAGGCAGTGAACACAGAGGTACTTTACAGGTGCATGTTTTCAATACTCAGTCTGCCTTTTCAGGGGTTTGAGTGCCTTTGTTCACCTGCTGGGTGTCACACTCAGAGGTGTTAAATCCACCTTCCCCTCGCTGGTGTTGGGTGATTTCCACAGGTTGGATTAACCAATATCCCACAGTTTTCTGCTCTTTGCTAAACTGATCTTCAGACCAGACCCCTTTCAAGCTCTTGCCTCTCCCAGGGGAAGGTCCAGCCTTCATCAGGGAAGGTCCCTGGAGCATGGCTGGGGTGCCAGCAGAGAACACTTGAATTTTCACATCACAGCAGCACTTTTGAAAGCCAT
This sequence comes from Hypocryptadius cinnamomeus, assembly GCA_013400635.1. Lineage (NCBI taxonomy): Eukaryota > Metazoa > Chordata > Aves > Passeriformes > Zosteropidae > Hypocryptadius > Hypocryptadius cinnamomeus. The sequence goes on along the minus strand of VYZP01007391.1, from coordinate 18,025 downwards.
TTTTTCCACCAAAACACTACAAAAGTGCATTGCTGTGTATTGTGAAATTGTGGTGGTGTTTAGAGAAAACAGTAACAATTCCCACCTATTATTACACTAAGTAATCTCAACCACCTGATATTTTAATTATTCTAGTCATTAACTCTCTCCCTTAATTTGCAGCAGCTGCTTTCTAAAATTCAATACATCACTTATGTCAACAGCCCAATCATTCTTATTAGCTCTGCTGTCCCAAAAGCAACAAAAAAGAGCATTCCGAGTAAACTGTCATTTAAAGATTAAATATTCATCCAGCCTTACTGTCAGCAAGTAAAAATATGAGAAATGGAATTACTTTTTGTGGTTTAGATGTGACAGAAATTCAATACCTGGGTTAATAAGGAGCAATGGCAGCATAATCTCACTTAACCAAACCAGGGGAGGTTTAAATCTGAGATCTGTTTCTTACCACAAAGATCTGGATCTGGTTCCATGGCCTCAGTGTAAAAAGTGGTAACATCACATTGCTATTTATTACAGTTTTGTGAGCCCTGGAACTCTCAGGGGAATGGAATCATAAATTTAGGTTTGGCTTACCTCAGGGATCATCTCCTGACTCCAGGGTTGTTCTCACAAGCAGGACAGGTGAACAGAATACTTGGGAGAGGAATGGGAAGTGAAAAACTGACTCTGTTTCTATGATCTACCCTGTATCTGCCTTATTTTTCTATATTTGGCTAATGAAGGGCAGCTGGAGCCACTGTAATGAACATAATGATTTCTGGGAACATCCAAACCCAATGATTGCACTGAAGGACCAAGACAATCAATCAACAGCTCCACCAGAGAGACATAAGCTGTTAAATCTCCTTATTCAGTTTAATTCTAAAGGGCTTTGCTACTGCTGGCTGCTATATGGTCCTTTTAAAGTACTAAAACAAATTCCTTGAGTGTTAGAACTTTGAGAGTAGTTTTGCTTTTACTTACACACTTTCTGTGACTTTTGCCCTAAAAAGGTCATCAAGGACCAGTTTGATGGCTCTGAGTCACTGTAAATTTGGGTACTGATGGTCCTGTCCACCCTCAGTCAATGCACCCTCAGCACTGTGTGCAGAACATACCTGATTTGGAGAAAATCCAGCATTTTAAAATCTGTTTCTCACTAGTGAAAGTGCCCATAGAAATTAATTGCTGATTTCCATCTCAGCTGCAGAAGGAATGCAGTACAAGTCTCCAGAGGGTACTTTTCAGATTATCACAGTCTTTAGATGTATTATTAAGGCCTTGACTGCTGCATGATTGATTTAATATAAATATAAATCAATAGAGCTTCCCTAGAACTCTTCCCTGTCTTCTGCAGGCAACTTGGTAGATTTTTGGGAAGTGAGACCAGAAAAAGTGTGAGATTGAGGTGGGTGAAACAAAACTTCTATTACAGAGGGAAAACTGAAAGGTGGAAAAGAAGATTCCATTTGAAATCTTCTAGTCCCCTACTTTTCCTGAATGAATTTGCTTTTTCCTGAATTTTCAAACAGTCCATGTTCCTGAAGCAGCCACTGAGGTGAACAACAAAGGACATCATAAGTGGTGGCATTTCAAGATTGCCAGTCCGAGCCAGAGAGTTCAGAAGCAGATGGTGGCAAATCATATTTCAGCAAATGCTGATAATGAGTTTGTCATCAAACAGAAAATTACTCCAAAATTTGGGATCTGGCAGAAAGCTGAGTGGGTTTTTTTTCACACCAAAGGACCTCAAAGCTGATAAAAGCCCAGGGTAGGAAATGAGATGGTCAGAGCAGCATTCCTTCAATGAGTTTGTGATTTGACAATCAACTGTTGATTGAAATGTTGAGGATGTTGAAATCACCCATTTCCAATTTAAAATAACATAAATGCCTGTTATTACAAAGAAAAATATAAACTCTGGAGGGGGAGGAAGGAGCAAATCAGGGTGTTAAAAATGAAGTAGAAATGAATCTCTGTGACCCACACCAGCAGTGGGGTGTGTGTTTGTGTGAGCACACAAGAAATGAGAGGGCAGGCAGCCCTCAGGGGGCATCAGCACTGCAGAGCTGCCAATTGTTCCACATTAGAAACCCCAAATTGTACAAATGCAGCCTTAATATAGTAACAGCCAGAGCAGAGTGTAGGAGTCCCCAGTGTTTATCTGCTTCCCTGATTGCATCTCCTCGAATTTCAGTGAGCCTGAGAGCTCAGGATGTAAAATAGTGGTTATAACATCTCTCCCACCATCCAAAAAAAGAAAAGAGGGAAAGAGAAAACAAAAAACCGAGAAGCCCCACCCTGCTGATGAAACCCCAGACTCTCCTGTGACTTGTATATCTGAAAATGTTACCTTGAAATACTTGAGATTTTGGCCACAGTTTATGCCAGCTTGTAAAGAGACTTTAGAGAGGAAACAGCAGATTCTCATCTGCTGAAAGCATACAGAGGCTGCTGATGTTGAAATAAAACTGCCCAGCCCCTTTGGCACTGCATTTGATAGACTTCCTTATCAGCATCCCAAAGCTTGTCAAGAGGCACTCTTTATCTGATTCCCACTGGGAAAGTAGGAGGATTTTCTACATCGAAGTTCACGACCCATCCACACCTGGATGTTCATGAAAGGTCCAGCACATTGTGGGTGCTGCTGGAAACAAACCACTAATAAAAATGTAATTTTAGCTATCTTCTTAAATTTATAGAGCCTTTCATGTGAAGGAATTGTTCAGGATGGAAAAGCCTTCTGAGGTNGAGGGGACAGGCACTGCCCTGGTCCTGAGGCCACAGCAGGGACAATAATATATTTTTTAAATTGCTTAATACCTCAGGGCCGCTGGTTAGCACCAGGGCTGCTCTTGTTGCACTGCTGCTCTGTGCACACGTGAATTAATGATGATTAGAGCTCTGATAGCCTCCTGAAGATCAGGCATTGCCACCAGCCAAGCTGGTCCCTACAAAGTGCCCCTTAGTATTTCAGCCACTGTTTGTCACATCAGCTCTCTGTCAGCAACAGTGGTGCCCCTCTAGCCCAAAATACCTGAAATATCTTGGATAACTTCAGTGACTCAGCAGCTCTCTAATCCTTCAAACAGGCAGGGGGTAATTTGTGAGCAAACAGACCTAAATTCGATCAGCTGTTCACAACAAATAATTTGAACATCTCTGTGTGTGCAGTCAAAGCAGATCATCTTAATGTGAAAATGATGGCAAGTATGGAATCAGTTTGATAGCACGATGAAGAGCTGTGGGCTTCTGGGGAAAGCAGTGCAGCAGCGTGTGCACCTGCATCCATTAAAAGGAGCAAAATATGGGGAATAACGAGCTGTAACTTGCCAGCCCATCTGTGGGGCATGGGAGGAGCTGGTGGGAACTGGGATGGACAGGGAAAAGAGAAAATACATTGTAAGACAGCCTGGGATGGTGTAATGAAGCTCACATGGGGCCACACAGGATATTCGCCTCCCTCCTAAAACTGATGGAGGTTTTGGAACACACGTGGAATTTGGGTTATGGAGGAAGAAAAAGTAAAATTAGAAAGGCACAGGAAGGGATGCCTTGTGAAGGCTGCCCTAGAANGAACCTGAGGCATCAGTAGTACCTATGTCACCTAATCAACTCCATCTGCTCTTCCCATTTTTACCATAATAAGAACATGTCTCAGTCCCTGGAAGGAATCTGTGAACACTGGCCAAAAAATAGAGGAGAAAACAATCCAAAGTAACTACAAGTTCTTCTGAGATGATCTCACTGCCCATGTATATTCATTGTTTGCTGCTAGGTAGAAACAGTCTTTCAGTTCTCTTGACGTGGAAGAAGTGGAGATTATAATTACAAAATACTAATATCTTCTATAAAATTAATCAATCAATTGTTAACAGGTAATAGATTTCATTGCCTTTGTAGTATTCCTTCAGAGGAATATGTCTGTAAAGGCCGTACATATTTATAGGTGCTACAAATATAGAAGTATATAAATATGAAAAAATGCATAGATATATATTCCTTTCCTCTTATTTCTTTTGCATTGCAAAGTAGGGACAAATTATGAGAAAACATATCTGTAACAAACCCACCCTTGCTGTGTTAAGGCTACCCAGGTCACAGGAGAAGATGATGTTTTATGTGATTACCAGTGACAAATATCAACACTAATGTGAGTTTATTGACAAGCACAATGGTAGAGATGGCCAGGAAAGCAAGGTACAGGCCCTGCAGTACACAGAAACTGAGAAAGCGATTTCTCATCTAATAAAGGATGCTGGTGTGTCCCTCCTGCACTGGATGTATGTCCTTGAATTATCAGGCAGCACTTCTTTACATGGAACATCTACCTGCTGCTAAACACACCATTATTTAAGGAATGGTGTGAGTTCATCATCATTTACATTTTTCTGTAGATTCAGATACCATCTGCTGCTCTGTTTTCTTTTGCCTAATGTCACAGTCATAAGCATGTAATTACCATACTCCTACTCATTTTTTTTCATGTTCTTATTCATTTCAAGCTTAATTTCAGTCAGTTTTTGTCCTTAGCTTTCTTAAACCCTGCAATTATTAGAAGACAGTTAATGGGATCAACAGCAATGTTTCATGCTGCAAGAATAAATTTTGAAATGGATTAAATGAGGACAGATGACAAAGCACTGAAAGCAATCTTTAGATCAGAAAAAATGGAAGGAAAAAGTAGCCCTATACAAATGAACAAATGGTGATTTTTTAAAAACTCTAAATCTCAGGGGTTTTTCTCATGGTGATAAAACAAGGATTTGCAACCCTGAGAAAGTGTAGGTCTTTGTAAATATTAATGGAGGAAAGTGCAACCCTGGCTCTACTCTTTTGGCCAAGTTCAGAATGAAGCTCAGCATGGATCAGTTCTGACCCTCAGAGTCCTGCCAGGTCTGCTGTTTGTCTCTGGGTTATTCTGTAGCCTAAAGTGGATTATAGAAGGGAGGGAGGGGGACATTGCATACAGGCAGCTGGTGACAGGACAAGGGGCAATATCACCCTGCCAGGGGACAATTCCCAATTCCCAATATCCATCCAGCCCTGCCCTCTGGCAGTGGGAGCCATTCCCTGTGTCCTGTCCCTCCATCCCTTGTCCCCAGTCCCTCTCCAGCTCTCCTGGAGCCCCTTCAGGCCCTGGAAGGGCTCTGAGCTCTCCCTGGAGCCTTCTCCTCTGCAGATGAGCACCCCCAGCTCTTCCATATCAAAGGTGCTCCATCCCTCTGCTCAGAATGGATATTTCTGTTTGCACAGCATATTCCAGCACACCCACTGGAAAACAGTCTGTGCTACCCCACAAAGAGATGTAATACCAGTTTAGGTCAGCTGCTTGTCACCAGATGTCCCAGAGGCCACTGAATGGCTCCCAACCTTTTCCCTTCAGAGGTCTCTTGGGTCCCTGGTGCTGTGCTGAGATTTGCTGTGCTGCTCCAGTGCCAGGGACCAGAGTGGCTCAGGGACACCTGAGCTCTTTATTTTGTGTTGGGACTCCTGCAGCTCTGGCTGGGCTCCTCTTCTGCACTGCATGTGCTACTAAGTACAAAAGTTTCAGATAAATATTGGCATTGTTGGAGGTGCTGGAACGTGCCCACTGTCTTGCTGGCATTGCAGCTGCTTTCCTCCCAAAGCCAGGCCAGCAGAAGTTGGCATGAGGCTTTTAACTTGGTTCTAGCATGATGCTGGTAAAAGAAAAAAAGTTATATAATGATGTGGATGGTAAGTCCTTTGAAACTACACTTCCTTGCATTTTCCAGGGTAATTATTCTGTCTCTGCTAAATCTCCAGGCGAAACTTTCCAGGAATTAATATTCCTTTGCATTTGCCTTTGTACTGTGAAAGACAATATTTAGGTCCTTCCTAAGGGATAGGAAAAAAAAGTTGTAATGGAGACCAGAGCAAAATAAAACCTCCCACAGATTCAGAGAGGGAACAGCATCCCAGAATCTCTCACATGGTGTTAGCAGCTTTCCTCTGCCTGTTTGTTGGAGCCTGGAGCCCAGGATGGAGCTGTGATCCTGGGAAATGCCTTTCCCCCGTGTGAGAACAGCGTTGTTGTACTGAGGTTTGCAGAGCCAGCTTCTCCTTTCAAAGATAACAGTGAAATCTTTGCCTTTGGAGCCTGATTTGTGCCTGGCTCTCAGTACAAATTAGAAGTGGCTGCAGGCTGAATGTGAATAAATTATTTACTTCAGCCAGCCCTGCCAGCCTTTGTGAGAGAGGGTGTTAATCTGTGGAGATTCCTGTTAATGTGTGCCTGGCAGGGAGGTGGGGCATGCACAGCGAAAGGTGGTGAAAACAGTTATTTAAAATAATGGGGGGAAGTGGGAATAAAAGAGGCAGCACAAAGTAATCATGTTGGTTAAATCAGAAATTATTCGATGTCTAAGAATTTTCAGCTCTTCTGGGACCTCTTCTGCTTTTCTACAGTGGAGATTTAACACCTGGATGGGAAGCAAAAGGGCCCTTAAGAGGCCTAATCTGTGCACTGGAGTGGAATTTAATCTTCAACTGGAATCTCTGTCTGGAGATCACAGGGAGAAGACTGTAAATGTTGCTGATTCCAGGGAGTGGAAGGTGTCTGCCCATGGCAGGGGGTGTGGAATGAGATGACCTTCAAGGTCCGCCCCAATCCAAACCATTCTGTGATTCTATGTTGTTCATAAAATATATTATTAATATTGAAGTATTAATGATGAATCCCTTTAAATCAGAAAAAACCCATTTGGGGACCAAGAATTTGGATTTATATGGAAAATTAAAGACCCTGTGAAGACCAAAGTTGTGCCCTGTGCAGGGTGCAAACCGCTTGGGTGGTGTTGAGGAAGTCTTCAGCCTTTCTGTGGGAACTCTGAATGGGAAAGGATGTCCAGGGAGCAGGAGAAGGAAACCACTCAACCTTGGCTTCACACCAACCCTGAAACCTGCCCAAGATGTCAGGAAACAACAACTTAAGTATGTGTACTAAAGCTAGACATATATCCAAGACTAGACATAAACATTGTGTATTCAGATTCTCCAATTCTTCCACTTGTGTTGCTCACATTGGAATGAAGTAATATTCCATTGCAATGGACTTTGTAGCTGTTTTACAAAAAATGGGAGGGACTGACCAGGTCATAGCATTGCAATGACACCACAGGCTTGACTTTTGCAACAATGAAGTGAAACAGGCTTTTTAAAACATTAATTTTATATGAAAAAATAGCTCATGCCAAGTCATTTGTCATAATCACATTTCATTAACAGTAAAGTTAACAAAATCACAATATACAGATTTAGTATGTATTTATTTATATATGTCACTTTGTATTAACCATTAACTCTATGTAATAAAAATATATTACAACATTTGATATGTATCCACAAAGCACAAGCCATTGTAAACAGAACAGACAGCACAGGCCCCATAATTCAAAATCTGAACCCAGGAATAATAATTATTTTGTTGTATTCCTTTAAACTGCAGGCACAGAGGATTTTATGTGTCTGCCTTTGCATTAATGGATTTGTTTCTCTGGAATATCTCTTAGGAGACTCTCAGAGTTTAGCTTACCTGGGACCCTAAAATCCATGTTAACTCGTGGCACTCTTAAGTGTGTTGTCATTACAAAGAGGTCTGTGCATCCCTTTATCCATGCAACTTAGAAAGGTTTCATTTATATTCCCATTTTCCCCCTAAATAAATAGCCCCTGCAATTACACCCCATTGTTATACAAAAAAAGTTAAATGCAATAAATTATAGTGGTATATTTATAATAATATAATCAAACATGCCCTATCTACAGCAGCTATTAATGTTATTTCATAACTATCTTCCTTCAGACTGGCTCTAGGTGCTTTTAGAAATAGGAAACCATCTATTTCCAATATTTGCAAAACAAAATAAATACTTTAAATACACAGACTGAACTTTTTATACCTCTCATGATATGAATGGTCCTTACTCACCCAAGCAACCCCACTGTCCTTGCAGCAAGGAGTTGTAAAACCAGCTCCTAACAACTTTTTTAAAAATCAAATAATCTTCTAATAGTCTAATCTAGGGACAAAAGTTTATGTCCAACTGTATCTGGAAGGATTAGTAATAGGTTACATTCCTGCAAGAATTCAGAATGATTGGGAATGATTAGTGATTGCCAAATATATGGAAATTTTAATCCTAAAATAATCTTCAAAACTAAAAATGCTGTGAAAAAAATTCTAAGGATTAGAAAAATGCCCTGTGTATAAATAAAGTTAATCAAGGCACCTCTTAGTTACCTATTTCTATTTTCCAAGGCAATATGTGATAATAGTTTTCAAATGTCTTGTCTGGGAAGCCCTATGGTTTCTGCTATAAAAAGACCCATTCTTTAGTCTGGCTGATGCAGGCAGCTTTATTTTACTATTTTTTAAATGAGGCTGGGCACAAAGCACGGAGAACTTGTCCCCAGCCTTGTCACATGTTTGCTGTGTGACCCTGAGGGCACCGAGCATTTCACTGACTTTTTCCTCACAGAAGTCACTCAATTAATGAGATTTCTTCCTTTGTATTGTTTTCCCCTCTGTTGGTTGTTGATCCCATTAGCAAATCAGGAGGAGAATTTACCTGTCTGTGCACAAGGGTTTAGTGGTCAGGAGGTAAATTAAAACACTTTGGTATCTGACAGGGCTTTTTGAAGTTTTTGTTCAAGAGCTCAGATTGCAATACAGAGCAGGAAAGTGGGATGGGCAGAGGGGGGAAGGCTGCAGCCAATTCTGCACCATGGACCTGCTGCACTCCCACTAAAATCTCACTGGGACACTCTGGCATTGCATTAAAAAACACTGGATCCAAATCCTAAGGGAATGGGGACTTCTGATTTTTTTTTCTCTTTGCATGACTTCTAAAAAACATTTGTTTTAAAGCTCTGATTGTAGAATACAGTGACTAGAAAACGGAAAGATGGAGAGGAACTTTGGGCCAGAGCACGGGGTGACAGGACAAAGGGAATGGCTTCAAACTGACAGAGATTTAAATGGGATTTTGGGAAGGAATTCCTCCCTGTGAGGGTGGACAGGCCCTGGCACAGGGTGCCCAGAGCAGCTGTGGCTGCCCCTGGATCCCTGGCAGTGCCCAAGGCCAGGTTGGACACTGGGGCTGGGAGCACCTGGGACAGTGGAAGGTGTCCCTGCCATGGCAGGGGTGGCACTGGATGGGATTTAAGGTCCCTTCCAACCCAAACCATTCCATGATTCTCTGACTCAGTAACAATTCCAGATGGAAATCCTTTCCCTAACATGACTTTGTGTGTAAATAATCAGCCATATGGACTTGTGCCTTTGGGTATATTGAAACCATGTAAAATAGCATTTCTTCAACAACAACAAAAAAATGTTATTTTACTCCTCAATTGCCACCCCTGCTGTCACACCCCTGATGCTTTTGCTTCTTGGCACACACATTTCTGAAGGGCACTTACAGCCTGTAGGGCTAATCCTCCTCCTTAGAAATATAGACATATATGATAAATTACAGCAACTTCTTCAGCTCATAGATCAGCAGTATTTGCTTAAAAACCAGCAATCCTAACTACATATTTACAGCAAACACACCAGTACAGGTAAGAAGCTGACATTTTACAAAGACTGCAGCAGCTCTTTTCTCTGTGTAAACTTTTATACCCTCCCAACAGGGACAGCTGCCTTTTGGAGCAGGATGATTTTCCTAAAAAAAAATTCACCCATCAAAAATTTTCACTATATTGTATACTGAAAGCATAAGAAGCAAATTAAAGATAAATAGATTTAAGGCTACAATGTCATTGTTCTCACTTATTCAGGTCTGGGCAGGTTACAAAGACATAATCCCTGATTCTCAGACACAAAAGCCTGTGCTCAGCCCTCACAATCCAGCAAAGCAAACACCCAGTGACTCTGGGGTCAGGATCTAACTGAGCTTGCCGTGCTGATCAGTGACTTTCAGAGTCGAGTAACAACGAGCTGACAGAGGTGTGAACTCTCTGCCTATGCCTTTAAGCTTTGTTTAATCAGAAGAACATGAGTGTGGGGAGAAGAGAGATCTAACAGCAGTGAAAAGCAATTTCCAAAGGGTTATTCCAGAGATATTCACTGTACACATAAAAATGTATAGGGCAAGATATTCAGAGCCTTCTTCATTTAGGATTAGGAGAGGTGAGGGAGCTGTGAAACCTTGGGCATGTAGGTCCAGAAAAATTCACATTCTGCAGGTGACCTAAACCTCCTGGACTTTAAGAATTAGACTCTCTGGTCATTCAAACTATGTGAGTAGTTTCCATAAAAACCATCTGAAGACCATGAGAGTCCTCCCAAACCCAAAAGGATCCTCCTATGGCAGCTGTGCTGCTCCTGCAGCCTCAGCCCAATCTATGGCACAGCTACAGGGCTTCGACAGGATTTTCACCTTTTTCTTTGGAATGAGGGAATGTCTGAGAGACTTGGAGAGCTCTCAGGGTGGAAACAGGGCACTGGGAAAAGCTCACTGCAGCCAAGGAATCCCAAACCATTGCAGCAAAGCCAGTTTGTAGTTCCCAACCTCCTATTCACATCCATTCCTGCCTCACTTTTGGAGCCTCCTAAAGATGTTCTGATACAGGTTTTTGAAGTTTAGTCCAAAATGTCTTCTCAAAGCTATTTTTAAAAAAATATCCTTGCTAGAAGATTTTACTGTTGACCTGATGCAGACCAAGATAATTTCCTAGATGCACTGGCAAAACTGAGAGGGTAAATCACTGCCAGAGGCAGGGATGTGGATTCTGGGGGCTTTTGGAGGCTTTTGGAGGTTCCTTCCAACCTCAGCTGGTCTGGGATGCTGTGATATGTGTGGCTACAGCTGCAGCAGCCATCAGGTTCCATCAGGATTTGTCTGAAGCATTTTTAATCTCTAGGTTTGTAGGTTTGGGTTTTTTTTTCAGACATAAGGGAAGTACTAAAAAGTCTGATTAAGGGCTACTGAAAAGAGGTTTTTAGGGTCATCTACTCAAAGTGTAACAACAGGGATAGAACTTAATTAGTTATATGGCTGCCTGACATTGGAAGTGAGCACTTGCACATCAGAGGAACTCCCTAAATCCTGTTCACATCCTTCCATTTGTAAATACCATAAAAACAGGGCCCTACACATAGAGAAGAAATCTATAAACCCTGGATAAATTCACCTAATGGACCCAATCCTCAGGTGAAACCACTATTATTTTGATTTATGTCAAGAGAGGGCCTGGTACTTAATAATTGTTCAACAAACCCTTATCAGTCTCTCATAGTTTTTGCCAATGGCAATTACCCAGATCTTCACATTCAAACTGGTTCAAGAGAAAAACAGAAACCAGGATCACAGCCCATAGTGAGGGCCCTGAAATGATGTAAAAACCGTTCAAATGAACAAAGGAAAAAGCTCAGAATCCACAAAACAACGTGGTGGACTACATTCTCTTAATCATCTGCCAGTGCTCTGCCTGCCAAATTCACAAGCTCTGAAGGAAATGTTAATTGAACATGCGTGTGAGGAGTAGATATTGCATATGGGTCACAGATACAACAAACAGAAATCTACATATTGCCTATGCAGCTGCCCAGATTTTGCACATGCAGCTCCAGATTTTGGGCACAGGTTGCAGCCAAACTTGACAAACTTTTTCAAAAATATTGAAGTAACAAATGGAAATTCCCCCCCTCCCCTTGCACACACGTGTGTTAGACAAGAGAACAGCTCTGCTTCATGAGCAGAGATAATAAATACTGTGCATTACATTTACCAGCATGGTTTTAACTCACTCCAGTCAGAGTGTTGTGTAGTACATATAATACTCAGCAGACAGATAGTTACTCATATCTACATTCATCACTGAGACACACATTTTAGAAAATTTTGCCAGTTGCCTATAAGAATTCAGCTGAAAATCTAGCACTTAACAAGCCACAGCATCATATTTCGAGTATCCTATAAAATGTCATCAGGAAATGTTGGGGTGGTATTTTTATTTTGTGTACTGAGGCAGTTTGTCAAGCACCAGCATTTACAACTCCTGCTTGCTTCAGATGGTCAAAATATGACAGAGAGCTGATGCAAGGAAGGGGAAATCATATCTATTCTCTGTTATAAGATTAATTAGGGAAGAAAGGCACCATGAAAGAGAGACAAATTTTTAAACACATACAAGGGGAGAGATTTATTGCTCATGGTGGGATATAAATCTACCAGTGACTGACTGTGCTACACAAGCATAATGAGATAAGTCCAGTGCTGTGTTCTCCATCTTTTACTAGACATCCTACATGGATTATGCTTTTTTCTCCTGGGAAATTAGCTTACTCTCTTTGAATTTGAAGGTTTAAATGTTTCTGGAGCTGCCCTTATTGACATACAAACCTCCCATTGGCTTTGGCATCAGCTCCATGTGTAAGTTTACAACAGCTGTGGCCTTTCCTGGTTCAGTTTAAGTCAAACATGCTCAATATGGAGCTTTTTATCTTTTTAAACTCAGTAATATTCAACTTTCTTACATCCTGTATTCTAATACAATCCAATCATCAATATGTCTTGAATTTCTTAAGAAACAAGTGTTGAACTGGGTGTTTCTATCTATTGCACCTGAGAAAATTATGTTAAACCTAAGAAGCAAAATGATTAAGATGAGGTAGACTATTTAATCTGGCTAAGGGCTCATTTGAATGCAGTGTTTTAAAAGCTTCCTTAAATTCTGTGGCTATAATTATGTGTTGATTTTATTGTAATTATGAGGGTTTTTATAACTGAAATTAAGAATTAAGCTGAACATTTTTATTTACATGGTAGCTGGTAATCTTCAGATAATAACTGAGGTATTACCCCACATTCACTGACTTTGGGTGAAGCCCCTCACTGAGTCCCCAGTCTGGGCTTTGAATCAGAGGCCAGAAAATTCAACAGTGGACATTTTTTGCAACACACCAAGCCCTTCTCTTGCACGAGAGAAGGTGGCAACTAAAAAGTAATCACACATTTTTTACAACTTGAGGCCTTATTTCCTCAGAATGGCATTGACAGTTGGAATATGAGCAGGGATAGATGGCAGTACAGCCAGTTGTGTCAGATATTATTGAAGCTGCCATTGCATTCATAAAGCCTAATTAACCAAGCCTATTTTAAAATCTGGGCAGGCATCTGAGTGCATGGTAAATGTTAATAATGTTCCTATGCAGAACTGCAATCCAGAGCTATAAAGATTTGTACTGACACCTTCAGAGATTTGCACGTTCAGATGTGGCTTCACATTATTGGCTCCACTTTCATGGTGGAGGGGGGGGCCTATTATTTGTGCTCCACTTGCTTTGGAAATTATACTTGAAACTCAGATTTAGGCTCATCTTTCCTTTAAAGTAGGAAAAAGCCCCATGATTAATAACTCCTCAGAAAAAGAGATTTGTTATTTTTCCTCCTGGGCACAGGGCCCAGATCTGCAGCTTTGGGCAAAATCCAGCTACTCAGAGCTCAGATATATGGAAGGTAGGCAGGAGGCATCCTGACCTTCCCACCCTGTCTACCATTTGTACTTTCCTGAAATTTAATGGGGAGAATATTAGTGGGATTCTATGTAAATAACTTAAAAAATTTAGAGAAGACATGGCTGAATCCAGCACACTCCAGAAGTGGCTTTTCTCTTCATTCAATTCTATAGGATTCTTCCTAAAATATATATCAGAAAAGGCTGAACTGCATTGGGTGCTGGATGAATATTTAGATTTTTTTTTAAGCTTTTCCCATTAAGATATTTTCTACAAACAACCTTCTCAAGCCGCTAGGGTGGGGTGGTTTTTGTAAAGCCACGTTGGCAGCTGAATCAGAAGGAGCTTTACCTGCAGCCAACAACAAACACAGCACAAATATCCCTGTGCAGCTTTTCAGAATAATCTTACACCAGCAGCAGTTTCCTCCCATTACCTTCATGAATCCCTCTGCTGAGGACTGGTTTTTTATCTCTAGATGCAGCTGCTGATGGAAATCAATGGGAGATTTGTATTTGTGGAGCCTGCAGGACCACGGATCAATAGCGCTCTTCCAGTCGGAGGGAGGAGGTCCAGAGCAGCCTGGATGTGACACGGGCTGCTGGAGGGACACGGCTGGGCTTCACCCTGCCCACAGCTGCCTCCCAAAACCTGGACAGCTGAGGAGAGCTACTAGGGGTGGGCCAGTTGCTGTTGTTTCACAAATATCCCTAGACAGGTCCCATACCAGGCTCCTCATTCGTTCAGCTGCGGAAGGTTCCGGTTGTGCGACTCGCCCGCCAGCGCCGAGGAGTTGATGGAGCTTCTCTTGAGGATCTTGTTCATGATGTCCTTCCACGTCTTCTTGTACTGGTGCCGTAGCAAAGAGTACACAAAAGGGTCTGAAACAGCTTTGCTGTAAGCTAAGCACTTGGAAATGATCCCCCAGTGGGAGCTGATGTGGACCACAGAGGATAATTCAACAAGTCTGGGGAAAGAGGGGGGGTGAAAGAGTGAACGTTAAAAATTACATTAACCCACCCCAAACCCACAAATCATTGCTGGGCAACTGCAACAAAACTAAAGAAAGCTGTACTCATGAAAATGTGTATGTTGTCCTCCTCTTATAAATTTTAAAGGCTGCAAATGTACACTTGAGGCCTGTTTGCCAAAGTGCCATTGCTTGGTCTCAGGGGAGTCAAATTGCTCTACTATGAGCAACCTAAAAACCCAGCATCAGTCTGAACTCTTGGTTCTAGGTCCCCTCTAGAGCATCTGAGTCACCTCACCAGGGCCAGTCCAGCTCCTAGAGAGAGTGGATGCCTTTGTGCAGTTTGTCTGAGTTGTAGAAGCGCACACGGAAAATTCATTGCTGAGAGATGGCGAGTCATACCTTGAATTTAAAAACTGGCCAGTTCAAAGGGCAAGGATTCACATTTGCAACAAATATAGCAAGACAAAACTTTTAAATTGTCAGGGGAGGGGGAAGAGCTTAATATACTGTTCATACCTACACTAGTCCAGATAGTTCACTGTGTACTGAGAGAGAGCATTTTTGACAGGGAAATATTGATAACTCCCCACGCCTTTGAGCAGCATCAAAGGGCAGCTCTGTTCAATATGCCTCTATAGCTGTTAAAAACTATTGATTTTTATAGAGGTCAAACAGCCACGTGTGCTGTTACAGAGCCCCACATGGCAGGTCAGGTCTTTGCTGGACCTGTCTGCAGCAGCAGATGTTCTTAAATCTGCCTGGGAAATACTTCAGTTGCTCACATTTCTGCAGACAAAGCTCCACTTCCAAGGAGCATTCTGGAGGGTGGTTCCTGCAGCAGCAGTGACAATAATGTTGGTACTTCAAGCAGTCTAGAGATGAGGATTTTTTTCCCTCAGTCATTCCCATTTCATAACCTTTCACTACAACATATTATTTGAAATAATGCTGGCAGATGTCACAGTCCAGTCAATGTGAGGGACATTTCAGATGACCAGGGAATGAAAATACTTGGGAATTGTTGGTGCCACTCCACTGGTGCTGCTTGGCTCAGCAGCTCTGAGGTCTCCAAAGAGCCCTCATCTGTCCCATTTCTCTCTCATCTCAAATAAACAAATGTTTTTTCAACCTCTCCCTGTAATTCATGGTTGTTATCTCTCCTACAAAGATTAGAACTGAGACATAATTTTCATCTGCTCGAGTTTCCAGGTGGTCTCATCTCATCTGGTGTATTCTCTCTTCTTTAATAAAATGCAACTTATGGCATCCACGTTAATGTGTTCTAAAATGAAAATTGACAATTTTGAAATTAATCATCTACTGAGTCATATTTGCTTTGTAATCTGCCATGAGCCATCCTTGTTGTTCTCCACTTCATCTATTCGATGCCTGCTTCAAGTTTTGAATTTCACCACATTGAATCTCATTTGGGTGATTTATTTTTACTGAGTGCTTTACAGATGTGAATTTGATTACGTTTAATTAAATTCAGCGGATGCCTTGAATAACCAAAATATGACAAATTTGTGTCTGAGGCTCTGTCAGTCAGTTCTATGAGACATTAACAATCTCCATTTAAAGCACATCAAGCAGACACTTCAGGGTTGCAAGCCTAGACTTGCTAATTTTACCTTCATTGACTGATCAAATGAAAAGCCTACACTTTTATTAACAAGATCTTAAATATTTTCCCTGCGTTCTGTAAGCCTTCTTGACATTTACACATTTTTCAATTCTCATGCATTATTTTTTATAGTAAATTGCATTTGCTGTTATCAAGCAGCAAACACAGAAATGTAGCCAAACCCTGAGCTATGCATTTCCATTTCATGTACAAACAATTAAATGTCAGCCTTTCAAGGCACATCACAAAATTTATTGCCTTTGAAAGGTTTTGTTTCTCATTTGTGAGGGAAATTATATGCACAGCTTCCATTTTCATGAAACGTTTCAGCCTAAAAGAAGACATTTTCAGTGAAGGAACATTAATATTTCAGTGCTACCTGTAAATTAAATTTTACAGTATCAACTACATAATTCCCTGGCTTGCTTTCATCAGCCTCTCTTCTACTGTCTGGTCTTCAAACCCTTTTTATTTCAAAGCTGCAAGCTCTTTTTCTACGATGTTTTGTTCATATTTTAGAAACTTACAACTCTGTAGAGTGTGTCATTTCACATGGCTATCCAGTTATTTTATTTCCCCTTCAGTAAACAAACAAGAATGCCATGTTGAAGAGTGTGACCTTGATCTCTACACACATAATGTACACTGGAAATCCTTTATTTACATGTGCAGTTGATCACTACACTAAAATATTTCACTGAACATTTGCCCACCCAGCTGTGATGCTGAAGAACACAAATTGCAGAATTCTGAGCTTCTTGTGTGCCCAAGCAGCATCTGCATATGCAGAGAGCAAACAACAGTTTAAAACCAGGGCTTGCTTACCCCCTATCCCCCAGGGATGATACAACAGAATTTTAATCATCTTCTGCCTGTTCCACCATCCTCCTCTGTAACCTGAGGGCATGGGTTTATGAACTTCTGCCTGCTATTACTTCAGGATTTTTAATTTAAGGCCAATTTCCTCACACATCGACAGCACTTATTAACTTACATGAGCAAAGTTCTGTATTTCAGTATGAAATGCCTGGAAATTTTAGAAACTTGTATGACTTGTCTTCATTTTTCCTATGAAAAAGTTCCTTGAAGAAAAGAGGTTTGGAACATATATATTTAATTGCATAATGATAAATATAGGAAAGGAAGAAATGTGTACCAGTAGATTATTTAACAAAACAAGAAACAAGCCATGCCTAGAAATATATAATGGGGGGATTACACCTGTCATGCTGGTAAGGTGGAAACACTGGGTCAATCAGATTCTGATACACTACTTAAGGTCATCTACTGAACTAATTAGAAGGGAGTTTTCTTGATAAATGAAGTGCCTAATCTGATTTTTACCTCATTGAGATCTGAAAAACTCAGGTTTACCCAGAGAAGCATTTATCTGTCTGGGGTCATGAGCACAACTCCTTCACTCATTCATGGAATATTTTTAGCGTGGAAACAGGAAGATGTTATAGTGAAACCTTGTGATTTGCTGCTGTCAGCCCCCAGTTCAGGGAGTACTTAAAAGCATGTTTAACTGAAATATATTGCTGATTAGGAGAGGCTGAGCAAGGCACTCCCTCTCCTGACTTCTGTCCACGGCTTGCACTGTGATTGATTGTGTCCCTTTTGAGAATGCAAAGCACTGGATGTGGTCCAGAAATTACACAAAATTGCACACTTGCTCACACAATTAAACTGCAATTCTCCCAATCCCCTCGGTGTCTGGGTGCTCAGCCCTGTGTGTGAGGCCCAGGGCAGGCAGGGATGAGTGTCCTGGAACACCCAGTCCTGCAGGTGTCCAGCAAGGGCTCTCAGGGAGCTCAAGAGGGAATTCCCCTTAGCCTGGTGTGCAGCTGTGAGAATTGGAAAAACAGAAATTTCCACAGACGCTGAAGGGTTTGATCTGCAGCCTTGGAAGAAGATTAGATTGATGTGAAAATACAATACACAGACATTAAGCAGAAAA
>VYZP01007390.1:4083-26338 GCA_013400635.1 Hypocryptadius cinnamomeus | reverse complement strand
TTGGCAACTTGCATGCCATTCTGGTGCAGTTGTCACTTACGATTAAAAATAGAATGGTATTGCTATACTTGGCAGTCAGTACTGTGGTAGCCCAGCATAACTTAGTCATGCAAGAATAAAAGTGTCTTACTCATACTTTTATATTCAATGTTTTTATCTTAGTGTAAACCTCATGAAGACCAAATTAGACCCAGAAGGACTGGGCATCATACTACTGGGTCCCTTTCTGCAAGAATTTTTCCCTGAGCAGGTAATCAATATAGCTTCATTGCTGCAGAGCATTTCTATTCTGTTTGGCTTCAAGATTTATTAAAAACTTTCATGAATATCACAAGAGTAAATTTTAATAAGTATTGTGTTCATTCAACTCAGCTGATCAGCAGATAACTTCTGTATTCCACCAGAAATGGTAGACTTCTGTTTTCTATAACATGTCCATGATTTTGTCAGCTCTACACTGGAAGGAAACTCCATTGTTCTAAATTTAACTTCAGGAAATATATAAGCATTTTGCATATGACATTGAATTGTTTCCTTACTCAGAAAGTTCATCTGAGTTTTGTTTTTCTGAGAATAAATGACCATACTGGTTTTATCAATATTAAAAATGTTGCTTGCAAGTGGGAAAAGGTTGCAAACATATTTAAAACTATTTTTATGTACATTTCTTAATAATGTAAAATTTTTGACAGTTTAACAAAAAAGCCATTATAGACTTAGATTTAACATATGTGGAAGTTAGGGTATTAAAAAGTTATTTTGCTCAGTCTGTTCTATATATTCTTTAAGACTGCACCACTGCTGAGAGGCAGGTGTTAACCTGGAACTGCTGTCCTCTTTCCCCTTTGCCTTGGATCACGTTTCCTGCTCTCACACTGCCTCCCTGCCCCCAGGAGCCTCTTTAAACAGATTTGTGGTAAACCAGAACAGGGAGCTGGTCTGGATCGGAGCTCTATTTGCAGATGTGGGGGGGCTTGTTCCATGGCCATGCACATGCTTGTATTGGCAAAAAAGAGCAGGTTTTCCTGGGGTAGAAGAATAGGCTGGTGGAAGAAGGAGAAGGGCTGAGAGGAGTACTTCTTTAAAGACTTTAGTTTAATGTGTCACTGAAACTATGTGGCTTAATTTTTACAATCAAGGAAATGTGAAGTTGATGGGTTTAAGTGCCTTCAGCAAGATTCTTTTTGTTAGGATTGTGTAGCACTGGGTATAACATTCTGTACTATGAAACATTCTGGTCAGTCAGAAGACACTAGAATTGCACTGCCAAAGATGGTAGGGACTGAGTATATCATATCATTCAGAGGCTTTCATCATCTGGAGGAAAGAAAAGGAGGAGTTAGTGCTCCTTTTCTCTGGCCTTTTAGAATTACATCTAGTTTATATTTTTGCCAACTGTTTCTTCTTCCTTTCATTTGTTTATACAGAAGTGGAAATATATGTACAATTGAATATAATTTGTTTCTTACAATTATATTAAATTTGCAAATCTGGAAGACTCCACTGCTTCATTTTAGGCCCAGATGCTTAGAATGAAGTTCAGAATGCCAAAGAACATCCTCCATAATTGGCTGTGCCTAAACTGCCCAGTACCATGGGCCATAGGGAGGTGGAGGAGAAAAGAGCCATTTTATGGGAGTGCTGCCTCTTGTGCCTGTCATAAGGGCATCATTGACGGAAGAAGGGAAGCTGGAGAAGAAAGCACAGTGCAGTCATGGGCAGAACCCTACCTTGGTGGAGGAACTCTGCCTCCTGTTGAAGTTGGAGCCCCTGAGTCAATGCCTGTCTGTCAAGTGCTAATTCCCTGCTACATTTGTTTCCCCACCACTCAGTTTTTCCTGTCCTGTTAAACCTTCACTGGCTCCAGTAAAAAACGTGGGAATTGTTACTGCCTTATGGGTGCTATTTGAGCAATCAGCATGTTTTGGACTGGAACCTGCCAGCAGTATCTATTTTTTCAATCTGTCTGTACTTTGTGGATCAGGTAGCAGTAGCCCTTACCCATACTGACACCTTGCTCAGAATTGTTTCTGAAACAGAAATTCTGTAGAAATGAAGATTAATGTCTTTGAAAGTCTTTCTTTCAAATACTGTGAGGAAATAGCAGACACCAATGATGGTTGGAATTGCTGATGTTAATATTTGAACATCTAGCTAGGGCTCAGGAGATCCAGATTAGATACCTTTGCTGAGAACATTCAAACCCCTATTCTTATTCTCCTAAAAAGTACTCAAGTCCACCTCAAAAGCAGGAAGGTATCTCAGTTTTTCTTCTGAAAGCTGTTGGCTTAGAAAAAACTAATCAAAGCTATTCTATAAGCAGAGTTACCAGAGTTACTTCTTACCTTCCTTTTCACCCCCCTACCGCCACTGAATAGCCTGGATGGCTGTGAGAGACCCATAGAGAGATAGAGTTTGTGAATCATTCTAGAGTAAGTGAGGGTTTTTGTAATCTGATGGATGTACTGTAACCTGAGCAGATAGATTTATTCTCGTTCCAGCCTTTACTTTCATGTGCTCAAAAAAGGGATAAGCTTTTGTTTGGAGCCTGGTCCAGCTCATGAAAGAGCTGATACTACACCTGATGTGTGTTTCCTGGTTCAGTGAATCCAAAGCTTTCAGTCCTCTTAGGACTACAGCATTTAAACACCTGGAATGCTAAAGATCACCAAGACCCAGTAGCTTTGCTGTTGGACCTCAGCAGAACCAGTGTCTTCAAAATTCGTGTAGTTAGACAGGCATGGGAGTATATTAGCTTTTCAGCTCTCAGATAGAGGGCCAGAGATTGGGTCTGGTCCTTAGTAAAAAACCTGATGGCGCCCAAACCATCAAAAATAAACATGCACGTGACTACTGCGTAAGGTGTCTGACATTAAAAATTGGGATGGCTTCTGCATGGTCAGTGCTGAAGTTGTACTTCAGATTGTCCAGGTGAACACAGAAAATTATGGCTTGCTCTTGGGGGCATTACTCATTAATTTACTGACATCTGTGGTTTTGTTTCTGATAAAAAAGGTAAAATGAAGATTTTGTCACCTAAAAGAAATGGCACCTTTTAACAGTTTTCTCAAGTTTTACTTGTTGAATGCATCTGTCTAGCTGTAAAGAGAAGAGAATCAAGGCACAATGGATGCCACATGAAATTAACTGTCTTCTTTGTATTAGGACTCCAGGGTTTCAGAGTCATTCACTGTTTACCATTACAATGGACTGAAGCAATCTAATTATAATGAAAAGGTAAGATTTACAATTAAGCCCTAATAACAGTCACAAAGCAAAACTGAATATAGTTAAAGGAAAAATAGTCTAACTTGAAGCAGACTTTTTACAAAGCTATTATTTTGATAATTTTCTTCCAAAATGAAGATGTATTTCCAATGTATTCCAATGTATTTGGAATTGGAAACTTATTTGTGCTCCTAATCGTATTTGAGCTACTATACTGGATTGCTTGGCCAGACCACGTCTCTGAAACTCTGCGTTTTGAAAAGAGCACTTCTCACACCTACCTGTCATAAGGGGGGGTCTGAACTGCAAGGGACAGTGGAGATGTAACACACATAAAGTGCAACTTCGAGATGTAACTCTACATCTAAATTAGATTGTTTAGAATTTTTTGTGATTTTTTTTTTTTAGTAGTACACGCTCACGTCAAAAAATTAGGGGTTTTTTTTGAGCCATTTACTGAGGAAACAAAGATGACCTGTTTAATTTTCAGTGTTCTTGAAAAAAGGGGTATACCAGACACAATATGACTGCTTCTAAGTTCCTGAAGGAGATTTTAGAGTAAAAGATTGTAAGCATTAAGAGACATAAGGAGCAAGAAAGACTTAAGTAAGACTTCTTCCAGAAAATATACCTACTCAGTCTTTGGAATAGCTTGTAGTTAAGTCCTGTGAAATCTCCAGCAGTTCCATATCCCAAAATGTAAGCAGAAGCATTCAAAGGTCAGGGTTTTTCGATTTCATACTTCCATTTCATTAAAAAAGGAAGTATGTAAAACTTCACAGACGTGATGTGTATCATGACAAATCCTCTCCTGGCCTGGTGAAAATAATCATCTCATCTTCCAGTTCTTGAGCAGGCTGACAGAGTTGGGTTTGCTTTGACAGGTCATGTATGTGGAAGGCACAGCAGTTGTCATGGGCTTCGAAGAGCCCATGCTGCAGACCGACGACACTCCGGTGAAGCGCTGCCTGCAGACCAAATGGCCGTACATAGAGCTGCTCTGGAGCACAGACCGATCTCCTTCCCTGAACTGACGCTGGCCCAGGAACAGCGCCCGGCCTCGGATCCCCCGCGGGAACCGCAGCTGCGCTTTGCTCGGGGAGGGGCACACTTTGACTGTGTGGAGTTATACACTGGTATCATTGAGGAATTGTAAATAATGATTACAAACACTTTTTCAGTGTTAATTGGAATATTTAATTTTTTAATCAGATTGATTTCTATTATAATAGTTTGTCTTTTTTGGCCACTGTAGTACTGTTAATGTGAGTTATCCTAAAAAAAAAAATGCCTACTTATAAAGTCTTACCGTTATTTTGCCATCTCGTGAAGATTTGAAAAATTCTGATATTGCAGAATCTGCATATTAGATGTCAGATCTTTAAACATGAAACATATTCAGCTTTCTCAGAATCATATAGGCATGTTTTATTATTTAAATTATATTAGCTTACATTACAGTACCATAATGTGTGGACTAGACTGGGCTTTGCACTGGATATGTTTTAATGAATTTAAATTTTCTGCAGTTTTTCCTAAAATCTGATTTTACCTAAAGAGCTTGCACAATGTGACATAAATAAGATACATTTTTAGGAATAAGTATAATTCTTAAATACTCTTTCTTGGCAGTTGTATATTACTGTGGCTTAGTTATTGGGCATGTTAAAAGTGAACAGAAAATCTGAGGAAAAAATAGATATATTAATATTTATTTGAATTTGTATAAATGAAATGTAAAAACAGCAGAATTTCTTGTTCTATAATCTTCAAACTATTCAAAACTTACAATATTGCCAAATACCTCTTCTTAATTTGTCCAAACAGCAGTGTAAGCCAGCATTACTGTATGTGTTAAGTGCATGAGAACATCTGTTATTACATTATTATATTCCTTTATTTATTATCAACTTCTTAGCCCTAAAATAAAATCTTTTCCTTGAATCATATATTATTTAAAGTTTGGTTTACTTGGACTTGTTTGCTGCTTCTCTGAGATGATGAAAAGGAACCACAGGTTTAGAAATGTCAACTTTCAAGTTGAATGCATCTTGGGGGAGAAAAAGCCCACACTAAAAGGTAATTTCGTAACTTCTGGAATTACCATGATCATTCCTTATTGCAGACTGACAGCAGAGTATCTTAGTATTACAAGAGTATTTTTGTTGGAATTTTTTTTTTTTTTCAGAAAAAGAAATCTTTTGCAAATAACAATGATTTGAAAAAATTCTTTATTGGACTCACTTTATTTTGAATGCAAGTATTCTCCCTTGCAGTGTGGGCTTGACATTAAAAACTTGTGCAACGGTGGTATTACTGCTGATAAATAAGGAGAATCTGCTTGTTAAATGTGGGATCTTACTTTTCAAAGAATACTCAAGCTGGGCAAGTATTTGTTTTAGCTGGTTTTACACATTTAAGATAAATGTCTTTAGACTTCCACTGATACCTTGGAAGGGGAAAATTCACTTTTCCTGCTCTTTCTCTTGAATTCTGGTGTCTGTCCTTGGCTTGTACTAGAGTATCTCACACCAGATTTTGCACTGAATCATAGCTTGAATCTGTTAGAATATGCATCTTTTTTCTAGCCCACTCTTGTAAAATTGACGTTCTATCTCTCAGAAAAAAAAAAAAAATTAGAAGCCCAGCTGATGTGAGATCTGTCTTTAAGCATTAGTCTGGATTAAAACTTCTGCTGTACTCTAGAGACATTTAGCTGATGATGGTATGATGTAAGAACCCTCATTCCTGTATCCTTTTTACTTCATACTAGTTGTTAGAGGCCTGGATTCTGGTTTATTTCACTTATTTTTGGATACAGAGGCTGACTAGCAGTGCTTATGGCATTCAGGCAGCTCATCTGAGAGCCTCAGCCAAGTGAACCTTTCTGGCCTTTCTTCCATGATGGGCACAATGGGAGAGATTCTGCCTTTATGGAAATTCACTTTTTGTCCCCTAAAAGAATGTGGTTATTTAGATGGCAGACTTAAAACATGCAGGACATTAACGTTTGCTACATTTGATTTGCTTTCACAGAAAAAATATCTAGAAACCTATATACAGGTTGTTCTGCTCTAAGTGCTGCTGATGTGTGTGCATATATCTTGCAGTTTGCAAATTGAGGCCTAGTCAATGAAATCAGAGCACTCTATGGAATTAAATGCCTTCTGTAAGTAACCAGAGCAAATTGATAATGCTAACTGTAAGAAAGTGTGTGAGCTAAATGTGCAAGTCAATGACATTTTGATTAATACTCTGGGGGGTTTTATGTATTGCAGAGTCATTCAATTTTAATTGCCAAGGAAAGGTCAGTATCTTCTGGGAGACTGCTATCCTAGCCGAAAACATAGTGCAGTTTGCAGGGATGTTGGACAGTTGGTCTGGAAAACTGGCCTTTCCTTCCCATGTCTCAAAACCCTTTGAGACAGAAAATACATGTTGGTGTCTTTTTGTTCTAAATTAACTTTCATAAAAAAGAGGTGTCAGGGGGGGAAGGGTCCTGGGGTCAACTGCTGGTTAAATGGTAAAAGGAATTATTCCCACTTCAGTGTATACTGAGGTTCAGTCTCAGAGCTCCAAATAAGTTACCTAAGTAAATAATGGAAAGACTACTTGCAGTGCTTCATATTAGCCCAGATGAGTTATATTTGAATGCTGAAAGTTACCAAATACATATTTGCTTTGTTGAAGTCTGAATTGTTTAAAGGTAAGCAGCCAAATGTAAATATCCTTGTTAGAATCCACACAAAGGGTCCTTTAAAACAGTGAATCACTTAAGTACATGCTGGGCATTTTGGTTTTTGGTTTTGGTTTTCAGACAGTTACAATTTATGCTTATCTGGTTCATCTGTATGCTTTCTCTTATCTCTTCAGTTCTTGCGTGGATGAGTTTAGGTTAAAGAAGCCCAAGATAGGTCTTGATGGAGCAGGCAAGTGTGGGAGTCAAAATCCATTGGGCGAGAGGAATGGCTGTGTCTATACAACAGTTCCCAAGCAGAAACAAGAACCTCCCTTAGTGCAACGCACTGATTTGAGTGTCTGCAGCCAGTCTGTGGACAGCTGCTCTGGATGCTCCTGCTTGCAAGCTGGGCTGCTCAGCGCAAAACATCCAGCATGTTCTGGAGAGCACCTTCAGCTTCCCTGTGCTGCAGCTCTGCTGCTGGCAATAGCCAGAGGTGCAATGGGAACACTGCATCCACAGCTTCCTCTGCAGCATCCCATCCTTTGGGGTCTCACACACAAAGTCTCTGCTTTCACCAGCATGGTAGATTGGCTCATTAGACTCCATTTTATGTTGATTTTGTGGGGTTAATACCTATAACTAATGAAAAATCAGTATTTCCACAGATCTCTGGAAAATAAACTGATTTTTCTGTAGACTATGTGCTTTGGTTAATAGATTGATTTAATCTGCTTTGATTCTGATTGATTTAATCTGCTCAGTCTAAAATTAGCTTTAACGCTTTTCATGTAGGAATTACTTCTACAAAGATTTTTAACTTGGACAATGTTCACAAAGGTAGGGTTCAAAGGGGAATGCTTAACATGTTTTGTCAGCATGTCAGCCTGGATTCAAACTCACTCTCCTTGTAATGCATGGTCACATCCTCATTTTATCCTATTGCAACACAATAATCAATACAAAATACTGTCTATGTAGTTGCTCCAACTACAGTTCAGGAAACTAGACTAGGAAACAATTGAAGGGAAAGGTAAGTTTTTTGTGAGAATTGGACATTTCAGCTTCTCTACTGCCATGTTTTGAAAAGATTTTACAGTAAAATTATCACTAATTTTGATAAGATTTATGCTAAAAGCCCATACGATTCTTTTAAATACTTGTTCCTCTGCCAGCATGTTCATTACTAAATAATAGCATAAATAACAGTAAAGCTCTGATAATGGAGCCTCCTACAAAAAAATTAATATTTAAGTTTCGCCATAGCAAATCTTTCCATAGAAGATTAGACTCATCTATTTTTAAGATTGGAAACACCATAATGACATACTAACATCACTAACTGCACACAGTATTAGCTGTAGAAATTCACACCATGAATCTTATATTTTTCTTCATAAATTCATAAATTCTTCATAATTCATAAATTACTTAATCCCACATCTGACCTTCCATTTATTCTGTAAGGTAGATAATGATTTTTAGACTCTTGGCTAAATGTTCTTATGAAAGCTCTCTGTCCTGGCTCCAGGGGTGGTTCTAGAGCCCATTAAGACTTTTTAGTTAGATATTCAAAGGAGTTAATGTGTCAGACCAGAGTATGCTAAAGGGCAAGCTTCAGTCTACCAACAACTGGGGGAGCTGCTTACCTCTTATGCAGTGCAGATCAGTGTGCACTCCAAACATCATGAAAGTCCAAGGAAAGCAAGATGTGAAATAAGCTTCTAGTGATCAGAACAGGTCCAGCTTGTTTAAGGAAAGAAACACTGCAAATTCTTAGAAACATAAATTGTTTATCTCTTTGAATTGATTTGGAATATCCTGCATGCATATGTCTCTACTTTATAGAGAGAGAAAAAAAAAAGGGTAATGGGGTGGGGGGACTGCTGTAGGTTAACACTTTGAGGGTAAAAGGATCTCGAAAGAGAGTTCCTTCTTTTCATGCTGCCCTGCCTTCCTACAGGTTTTAGCACTGATAGCCATTTGAAGCATTTCTTTGCTTTTTAAAATTTAGCTCAAAACAACCAGGTTAGGTGGCATGTGTTTCTAGCTGAAAGGCAGGTGCAAGGGGAGCACATGAGAACTGCCTGTTTTCTTGCTTATTCCTCTTCAGCTTCATTTGTGTGAACACTCTGCAACTGTGCTAATTACTGAACTTTAACTGTTTTGAATGGATCAGTAAAAGTTGCTATAGCATCAGAATGTGATGCCTTCTCACTTCTGAGTGCCAGTGCTCTGGACTGCAGTCTGAGGAGTTCTCCAAGCCCAGAAACTACATTTGTGACACTCAGCCTTGGAACTGATGGCTATGCTAAAAAGGAGCATCATCATCATTATTTAGCATAAGGAAACACAAGTTCTAAATGCATTCAATTGCCTTAAAACTGCATGACTTTTAAGAGTAGGTATTAATCCTAAAGTCATTTAGAAATACCTCACTTCTGAATTTATTACTAGTGCTTAGATCTGTAAGAGATACTTGTAGAATGTAAAATAATACAATAGTGTGAATGGTGATGTTTCACTATCTAGCAAATAAATTTGGCTTAAATATAAGGCAGGCAGAATTAAGGGATAGTACAAGCCTGTGGGGACAGCTAAGGGTCACACAGTTAATGCTGGAAACAAACACACAGTTCTATTTTTGTGAAAAGGAATGTCAGTCTTATCTGAATAATCTTGCCAAAAAGCACTTAAAATAAAACAAACACAAAAGTAAAGTAACCAGAACCTCACAACAAAACAAACTGCTCTCAACTGCTTTCATAGGTAGATCTAATATAGCATGTTCATAAATGGGTTCTCTATTATTTTGATCTTTGATTCTGTTTGGACATATCTGCGTTATAAATGCTGGAAAGCAATTCTTTTTCCTTCTTGTTACTGAGCTGATTACATGGAAAATAAAATGTTTCTCCTTCCTACCTTTGCGTTGGCCAGAAAAAAATATTGATTATGTTGTCCCCTCAAGATGTGGGTGTGAAGCCACACTTAGCTTCGTAGGGGAAGGGAGCATTTCAGGCAGCCAGGTTTTTCTGTACATTCTTAACAAAACCATTTAAAACTCTGTTGTGGAGCTTGCAGGAGCAGAACAGTTCAAGACAAGAGTTAGACAGCCTCATCATTTTTTATTACTTTTACGAAGAAATTACCAGAGGAGCTTTCTAAAAGCACCGTTCCATTTATGTCCCACGTTCGATTGGTTATTTCTGTGGGAAAAGCGGCACGACACCTGTGCCTGCATGGAGCTGTGCTGCAGGCTCTCTGCGCCAGTGCGAGGTGCCCCCTTCAGCTCGTTAGAGCTCCGCGTAGCCAGGCACTGGCGGGGAGACTTGGAGAGCAACAGCGGAATTGCATCTTCTAGCGCCTTCTCAACTCTGAGCCCGGCTCTACATCTTTCCCGTGGTCACAAGGGGTTTTTTCGTTGTTGGGGTTCTTTGGTTTCTATTTAATAATGGCCATGCCGAGCAACCAAATAACAATCTGAGGGAGGTTTACATTTTTTTCCAATGCACTTCAGTTTCCTAAAAGAGATTTTCAAGTATCAGGCTCTTCAGTTCAAACCCTTGAAAATTATGGAAGTCGAGAGAAATTCAACTCGAAACCGCCAGCCCACACTCCGGCATCTCCCCCCGTGACCACGACCGCCCCACGGCAGCCATCGGTGGCTGCTGGGCAGTCACGGGGTGCCCAGCTTCGCCGCCGTTTGTCGCAGATTCCCCGGCGGAATTCCCGGCGCTGGGTTCCTGCGGGAGCGGCGCGGGGCGCAGCCCCACCGCGAGCGCGGTGCAGACAGCCCTGCCCCGCCANCACGGCCGCCGCACCTCTCCGCCCCGCTCCGCACCGCACGGCCGCCGCACAACTGCGCTCCGCTGTGCCAGGGAGCCGGCCGCGGAGGCGGCGAGGATGCTGCCCCTCAGCCGCGGGCGGCCCCTCAGCCGCGGGCAGCACCCGCTGCTCCTCCTGTCAGCGCTGCTCTGGGCGCCGGCGCTGGTGGCGTTCAACCTGGACGAGGAGAAGCTGACGGTGTACAGCGGGCCCCCGGGCAGCTACTTCGGGTACTCGGTGGACTTCTACATCCCCGACCCCAGCACGTGAGTGCCGCCGCCGGGGGTGGCGGGGCCGGGCCGCCCCGCGCCCGGGGAACGCTTCGGGAAGGCGGTGGGCGAACGGCGGCGTCGCGCCCGGGGGTGACAGCGCCCATCGCCCGCCTGTCCCGATCGCCCCGGTGACCTCCCGGTGTGTTTCGCAGGGTCAGTGTCCTAGTGGGAGCTCCCAAAGCCAACACCACGCAGCCAGACATCGTGGAAGGAGGAGCGGTGTATTACTGCGCCTGGCCCGGCGCCCGCTGCAGGCAGATCCCCTTCGACAACACCAGTAAGTGCGCGGCTGTCCCGCGGCGCAGCGCCGTGCCCGGGTCCCCCTCGGCTCCTCCGCCATCCCTGCACTTGGGTCGAGTTGATCCGAGTATCTGCCCTCGCATAGAAATCCCGCTCCTGAATGCATATGCTCTTGCAGGGAAGGGTTTAATGGTCCCCAGAGAAATAACAGGATTGTGACCTCCAGGATCAGTAGTTCCTCTTAATAACTGCCTTTTTTTCTTCTTCTTCTTCTCTGCTGAAAGATATTTGTGGCAGATTCCTGCTTTTGAAAATACTTTTGCATGTTCAGAAGGCAAAGCCCCAAAAGCCTTGTCTCACACTTCTCTGAATCATAGAAATAACAGGATTTCTAGTGCTTGCTCTTATTTTCAACGAGGGGATTTCTGGCTATTCAGATGGATGAAGTGCCTCATATGGCATGTTTATTTAATTCTATTCAGAAAGCAAGAATTTTGTTTCAGAATACTGAAGCTAGATGCAAACCGATTTAGGCGCAATGTGGATAGATTATATCCACTTCCAAAATCCCAAGACAGATGTTTCTTATTTAATTAGAGGGAACACAAGTTTTAAACAATTCAAGCTGTTTATGTTTTCTGTTGTCTCTTTATAGGTTTTGAAAATAATTTAAACCTAGTGTTTGCAGAGACTTTAAAACTGCTTCCTTTATTTAGGCAGACTTTGACAGTTTGACCATTAAGCGAAAGTTATTATTCTTTAGGTTATATTTAATCTTAATATTTGTGGTTTATTGAAATGTGAACACAATACAATTCTTTTTGTTTGTTTGTTTTCTGAAAGAAGTTAAAATAGAAGAGCTCACTTAACTGTAGCAAATAAGCAGTGCAGTTCTTTACTCCTCCCAACTCCAGCCACCCACATCTTATTACTGTGTTAGTGTCTAGGAATACTGATCAGGATGGCTTTCCTGTCATGCTGAACATTCTTCAAAACAGAATAAGTGGTAGTTCATGTGTGTGTATATGACTACTGGGGCAGGTAAAACTATGTACAGCATCTGGTTATATATGTAAATGGAAATGTATATAGACAGTATATATAAATTATTTTAATTGTGGTGTACAAATTTAAAATAAAACCAGGAAATAGAGGAAATATTCATGTATTTCCCATCTTATGGTTAGACAGTTCATGTAACAAAAGTGGGATGTATTATCTATACAAAATAATTTCAAGTTTGAATAGAAAACTTACAGACCAAATGAAAATTCCATCACATTTTTGAAGGGGAGTTTTGAAAAATTTATGAAAATCTAGTGATGAAACCTAGGAAGACATCTGACATTCCTGTGGGAAACTTGGGACAGCTCCGTACTCTTCGCAGAGATGTCCTTTTGCAGACACTATGTTTTGAATAAAGGCACAAACAAACTGGGAGTAAGAATATCAATAAGGCTTTGGACTGTATCACACAACTATTCAGTTTGGAATCTCCAAAGGGTTGTTCATTCAGTCTTCCTGAGCTGGTTGTGTCCTCTCGTTGGAATCCTGACTTGTAGACAGCTAAAGTTGAGCCAGAGAGCAGCCGTGGTGTAGGCAGAGGTGCACTGTCCTTGCAGGAGGGGTGGCAGCATAGGCAGGCTTAGCAGTGCTGTCCCTGCCTCTCGAATTGCGGTCCCAAGGGCAGTAAAGGTGTCGTTTTGCACAATTCAGCAATGTCCTGTAGACAAGGACCCCAGCAAGAAGGTTTGCATGGCTTGTACCACGCCCTATTCTTCACTGCCAGCAACAGAAAGGCCATCTCCAATATGCTTTAGATGACTCCTTCTGCTCATTTCTGGATGTATATTACATGTCATGTTTTTCTCCCAAACCCATTATTTATAGGGTCAAGATTTCCTTCTTTTCTACTATTGCCCCAAGCAGAGTAGTCCACATGAGCTCTGTCCTAGGTGAAACCATTTCAAATAGTCTGTCACACAAAGTTTCTTTTGAAGAAGCCTTTAGCTACGTTATACCTACTGGGACTTAGATAGTCCTTGGTGAATACATGGAGTATTTTCAGTTCATGGCTCCTGTACAGGCAACTTGTACTCATTATGCCTTCTCCTACAACATCACTCAGAAATGTTGCTATTCCCATTTTTAATATTTATTCTAATGAACAGAGAGAAGTCAGTCTGGGTTGTCAAAGATCATACAAAAAGTTGATGATGATACTGGTAACTGACTCGGGAGCTTTTTCTTCTTCTTCCAGTGCTTTTACCGCAAGATTATTCTTTCTTCCAAAACAGAAATACTCAAAAGTTGTTAGAAGACGAGAAGTTCAGTTGTAGCAGCTTTAATATTGAAGATTAATGTTTCATGCCTTGTAGGAGATCTTTAAAAATCTTGTAAAGCTTTGAGAATGTTTTCTGAAACAATCTAGAAGAACTACAGAGGCTGCTTCAGAGATGAAAAATTTCATTTTGATACATTTTTATGCAATGCTTCAATTTTTCAATACTTTATTCTTGACTCTAACTAGATAATATCTCTTTCAGTTAGATTAGCTAAGCAAAGAACAATAAAAAACCCAAAACTACTGAATAATTTGGAGCATTCTTAATTAAGTTCAGAAGTATAAACTGAGTGGAACTGGAAAGAACTGGAAAGAAAGGCAGTGTGAACCAACAAGTGGATCAAGAATTTGCCAAATCGCCATTTTTCAGCCTCAAAAGTTCAACGGGGAGAACTTCTAAATTCTAAAAAATTTGTCAGTCAAGCAGACTCACATATACTATATCCAAAGTTCAGTATGTGAAATTGCTTCAGGTCACAGAAACTATAACTTTCACTATTACATAAAAATTCAAGAGATTAACAAATCCAAGAGGTTGAAAGACAATGGCTTAAATTACGTATGAGCATGAGGACTCATGTCTTCTTCTGAGGACTGGATGCACAAATGAAGCTCAGCTCTGTTGCATTCAATGGAAGTTATGTTTTGCCTTTGAGGAGGGAACATACAGTGTGTGCATTTGGATGTTTGGACTTTTACTGCCACAGACAAGTGTCTTAAGTGGACATCTAATTGGTAAGACTCATATGTAACTGCACAGATTTCTTCTGTTTCCACAAAAATAGTACAACTAATTTCAAGTGAGATTCCTTTGTTTGCAAATGCTTTTGTGTTATTTCTATTAACACTGTTACTATGTCAGTCCTACTAAATGAAATCAGTGAGGACACTGACTAGTATTGTGTGACGATTTTAATGATATTTTCAGATATCGTGGTGTGGAGTTACTTTGTAGTAATTTATAGTTATAATGTATTTTACAGTTACTGAGGTGTTTAATGAATGGCTTGTTAACTAAGTAGGAACAAAATACCTTTCCAACAACATTTGAGGCTTGTTAAGAGGCAACTACAGGTTCATGAGTCAGGAAAGGGAAAGAAGAAAAAAGTAATCTGTTGAATTTCTAAACAATTTATTGCCTTAGAAGGAGGGGGCATTTGTTCAAGAGGTGATATGAGGGAGCCAAGTAACTGACAAACACCTTAGTTAAAAATTTAGGCTTGCTTAGGTTAATTTTATGATGTTCAGTGTTGAGATAGGATGATTTTTGGTTCTGTAAAGGCTGTTTGGTTGAAGGGATTTGTTTGTTTATTTAGTTATGTGAGTAATATATTTTTATTTTTAAAATAACAGAAGTGTTATTTTAAAAAATGTCATTCTGTATCCTGAGCCATAGAGTCCCAAAGGGAGAACATGAGTGCCAGGCCTAAATCTGACATCCTGACACTGGTGGGAGACAACTGCAGTGTTTCCCAGTGGATCAGGGATATGACACTGCAAAGGATGCACTGGCAAGGTGCAGGTAACCTCCCTCTTACCACACAGACTGTGGCACTCAGTATTAAACTTTATATTTTGGATCATGTAAGCTTTAAATGACAAAAGAAAAGTCTTCAGCCCCCTTACTCTTTTTTATTTTGCCTCAGAGACTAAGATCAGATGAGGAAGTAGATACTGTATTCCCAGTGAAAGATGCAAAAAACCTTTAAAAATGCATGACTACTGTTAAGTGCCATGTTCAACCTGTCAAACACAGACTGGGCTCCTTACTACTAGCAATGATACTCAAGACTACTGCTGAAATTATCTCTGCGGCACTGTGCATGTGTTAGAATGCCCAATATGGTCTGAGTGCTATGGGCAGCTGCATAACCTGTGTTAATGTGGAAATGTATGTGGGCTAAACTACCCTGCTGAGAAGATGGCTTAATTTGAGTTAATTGAGGTGCAGGAGTATCTGCAGCCCATTGCAAAAAGCAACATTACCTAACTGAAATTGTTCTAGAGGAAGCTGTCCCAGATGGTTACTAATTTCTCAGGCCATGTATGTCTGCTTTTCATGGTAGCTAAACCAGAGATTTCTAAACCAATGAGGTTGTTTGCTTGCAATAATTAATCCTATTGATGAAATAGCATTCCTGACAAACAAGAGAGGGGAAAAGGAGGAAAGGAGGATGAAATTTTGTCATGTAGGATTTGAGCTGACCCATCCATAAGCAAGTCATGTAACCGGACATTCCCATATGGGTTGGCCAGTGATATGGCCTGCAGCCAAGAAGGGGCTTTAGCAGGAACTCTCTGTGTTTCCTGCTGTTGATACAGAACTGACTCTGCAGTCCCGTGTTTGCACTTCTTTAAAGCTCCCTAAATCTGTGTGCCAGGGTCAAGGCTCTGGGAAGAAGCTCAAAGCACTGCCCCTGAGAGCACAATGGGTGCTTTAACGTGCTCCATTGCAGCAGGGAACTGAGATAAAGTATAATGGAAGGGCTTTTAGTATCCCCTTACCCCAGGAAATATAGACTGAAGGGCAGTGACTCTTCTCCCTTGTTTCCCTACTTTGTGAAGTTGTCCAGCTGCATTGCAGTGTAAGGCTGTGATACTCTGAAACTCAATGAGAGGACAGGGAAACAAGCGTTGGCATCATATTAAAGGCTTGTGGTCTGTCTTTCCTCTCTTGCCCTACACAAAGCTAACTCATTTTCAGTTTCTTCTGTATGAAATGGGTTTACAATGACTATTTTTGCCCTAACACTGAGGTAGAATTACAAAGTCCGTTTCAACTGTGTGCTCTTCCATTCAGCTACCAGGAGAGGTAGCAGGAGAGCAGTATCAAGAAAACTTTCTCCTCTCTTGATTAACTAGGCAACTTCTGAATCATTCAAAGCATCTTGCAGCCAGAAGCAGACTTAAATACCCCCTAAATTGCACTATTGCATTTGAAATCTGGTAAAAAGCTAATAGTTCAGATTTTGGAAACTCATTTTTAAAGTCACTTTTAGTTATAATACTTAATAGGCTGCATCACATTCTTATATTTTAAATTAGGTTCTGAAGGCAGAATTTCAGATACCCCTTCCCTTAAATTTCTGGAACACACTGGGGTGTTTTCTTTGCTATCAGTTAACTCTACCAGTTTTACTAAAATAGGTTATTCTTTTCCAAACTAGCTGGAAAAAAATCTGAGCAGCCTCTGAAGAGGAGCAGGGATGTAAATCAGTTCTGACCAAGTGCACAGTTGATAAAAAACATGAGCTAATCTGGCCAGCAGTTGAGCTGATTGTAACAGAACCCAGGTACTATATAAGGAGAAGATGTATTGCGGGACTTGAGAGTGTAGTTACATGAAAAAATCATTAGCTGTGGAGATAGTAAGATTCTGGGGAAAACTTAGAATCCTGTTCTAAAACAGAATTTGCATCTCAAGAGAAATAGCTGAGAGAGAACTTTGTTGTACTTTTAAATGTTGACACATTTTGGTCCACAGTAAGTGGACTAAGTCTTATGCCAGTAAGACCTTATCTGGAATGTCATGGTTCACTTGTAGCATTCTGATTTATAATAGACTCTCATGAGTTTCCTTTGTAAGTCTCAGCCCTATCTAAAGAAAGGAAAATATACTCTTAGCTGTGTTAGTTCAAGCCCTGAGGTCTTAATTTGTTTTTGATCAGATTGTATTTAGGGAAAAAATCCTACTGGGTTTGATGATTTCTTTTTGTTTTTTTGATTCATGGAATGTCCAAGTAAAGCTCTCTAGATACAATCTATTAAATTAAAATGACTCATATGAATAGCAGCTAAGCTGCAGTAAAAACCAGACACAAAATAGACTGTTGCAGAACCAGATAAATCTAAATATAGAAGCGACTCTTCTCATCATGACACTGTTTTGCATATCCTTACTCTTCCTCAGCTCTTCAGAGTCCCTTTCTCCCCCCAGCATTAATTAAAAGCAATTGTTTGGCTTAGTTCCCTAGATCATACCTGCTGTTTAGCTGTGCATTTGAATTTCAGTCTCTCTGGGGAGGGTCTAATAGCAATGATGCTGTGAAAGTTACTGAGTTACCTTTGCTTTGTAACAGGTAGTATCATCAGATTCTTACGGTGGTTATATGGTGGTAGGATTGTCAAGATTCCCTTGTTTCCCTCACTTCTAGAAGATGGGAGCAATTATGCCAGGAGCCTTCCTTCTGCCTCTTCCCTTCTGTGTGCCAGAACACTAATGATGCAGCAGAGCTGCTTTCAGAGTTAACTGAGGTTGCTCAGAGCCCTTTGTAGCCAACTTCTGAAACCACCCCAGAGAGGCAGAGGCACAGTCTCTCTGGGGAATCTCTTCTGGTGCTTAAGACTTACTCAGAAATTCCCCTGCTGTAACTTGTGTCTTGTTGTCCCTTTTCCTTTTGCTGCATACCTCAAATGGGAGTTTGGCACTCTCTTCTCTCTATTTATTGAGCACTGGATGAAGCACAAGTAGATCATCCTCTGCTTTCTCTTCTTTGGGCCAAACGCCTGCAAGTAGTGAGGTCTGAAAACTGTACATAACATTCCAAGTGTTATCTCCATGCCAGGGATATTCACTTTCCTTTACCTGTATAAATTTTTAGAGATATTTGTTTGTTTTATACATTTGTATTCACATTTTATACAGATATGGATAGATTTAGGTAATTGTTCACCTCTACTCTGTGTATATATAATTATGCGCAAATATATGAAATCCATGCATTGTATTTTAACTATATTCTATATGATGGATGTGCATACATACAGACACCGATATATCAAAACAGGTGTTTGAAAGGCATTTTCCATCATGGGTGTAGACACAGATCTGAGGGCAGAGTGTAGCAGACCCTGCTGCAGATGCCTGGTTAATGGACATCTGTGTTTATCCAGGACATACAGGCAAATAGACCCAGAGCATTTAGACATAATACTTTTCCAAATTCCAGAATGGTGAAAACTTATGTAGAAGAGCTGCAGGTGTATATATGTCTATATTACATAGACAGGTATTTTGCTTTGACTACAAGCATTGTTTTCCTGTGTTAAGTTTAATTAAAATATTTTCACAGAATCACGGAATCATTTAGGTTGGGAAGAATCTCTGAGATTATGGAGTCCAACCTTTGAACAATCACCACCTTGATTTGCTTTTGTTCATTTGAGTATTTTTAAATTATGAAAGATGGTGCATTTTTTACTTAAAGTTTTCTAGAGCTGAATGAATCACACTAGGTAATTACCAGTATGTGCCCATACATCTCTTATGCAGGTATTAATTAGTATAAAAAAATACTGGTAAGGGAAATGTTTGATTCATGCCTATTAAGCTATTTATGATGTGATGACTTAGTGACTGAGAGGAGACCAATTTCCATGGAAAGCATCAAATTTACTCTAATGTGTGTAAATGATGAATTTGCACTAACACCTGCTCTAGATTCAGGCTTTAATTCCTACAAGTGTATCTGTGCTATTGCTCTTAATATAGGTTTGCTTTTTGCTGTCCAAACTCAAATTTTTTCTATTTGTCCAATTGCTGTTTTGGCAAAGTAAGGGACTTTTTATTTTTCGGTTTGGTAGCCCCTAGGTATCTCAACTAAAAAACTGGTGTTTTTTTTAAAAAAATGTTGATTTTCATAATCATGTTTCTGTATCTCCAGAGCTGCTTCTGAAGGGCAGTACCATGTATAGGAGTCATGGCTCCTGCAGCAGAAAATGAGGTGCTTTGGGTCTGCTGAAATGCAATTTAAGCATGTTCTCATACCTAAATTTATATTTATAAATCTCTCTGCTCTTTGCCTACCACTGGTTGTCTGGGCCTTAGTCTGCAGTACAATCTTAGGCAGTATCATTATGAGTGACTCCAGAGCTGCATCTCAAGCCAAACCTGCGAGTCATGCAGACTGTTGACCGTCTGGAACAGCTCCTGGGCTGGCTCTGAAGCAATCCAGCTGGGACTCAGGCACTCCTTGGACCTCTCTGTGCACAGGCTCAGGCCTTGTGTGCCCAGCCCAGCTGCTGGCTTGTACTCTTGCACTAGTGTCACATATCATGATATAAGATAGCCTGGACTCCTTCCTAAAAGGGGCCAGGCACACTGCTCCAGAAGAGAAGATGATATGTGAATGCAACCTGAATTCCCACCATGTTTTTGCTCCTCACAAAAATATGGCTGTGGGTAAGGTACGGTGTAGACTTAGGCTGTGGGCCTCAGATGCCCATAAATAGTACTAGGAGAGAGATTTCCCTGTCATATAATGGTTTGTCAGGATACAGACGTGCTACTTTTTGAAATGCTTAGATAATGCTGCTTTGAGCAATAATCAGGTTTGGGGTTTTTTTTAAGCTGGATTGGGATTTATGTGGGTAAATGACTAGCTTTTGTCTGAGTCTAATCCAAGATGGTTATCCATAGCTATTTACAGTTGGTTTTAAAAAAAAGGTACTTTAGGTACTTTTAGGCTATGATTCTTTTGACCTTCTCAGAGTTTTGCATAGGAGGGAAAGAAGTGGCTTAGATCATGTCTTCACATGTAAGTGGGTGACTAGCTCAGAAGTGGACAACTGCAGCAAGGCACAGTAATGACAGCTTATGTATATTCAGACAAGTTGGTTGTGTATGTTGCTTCCTTTTGCTAAAGTTACATGGAAAGCAGTAGCTGTTTTATAGCATTCTGAAGTACTGATTAGTTGTTACATACAAAAGACTAAACTGTATTTTAAGACACAACATCAGAAACTGGGAATATGACTCTATAACTCTAGCAAGGATGCTGAACAAAACTGATTAGAAAATTTCTATGGAAAGAGATTTATCTAGGGGAAAAAAACCCCCTCTTTGTTAATTTGTGTTTCTGTGGTATTTTTCAAATTATTTTATAATTAGAATCCCATGCTACATGATGAAGGATTCCTACTACACCATATGCCACTAAATGAGGTGGGATTGTGCATGTGTGTATGTACAGTTCTTGCAGATTTATTGGTAAATTCAGCTGTGGTTTGATAAATCCTGCAAATGGTTGTCCAAGTTTTAAAATTTAGTTTCTTTTCAAATGTTGGTAAACTTTGCCAATAGACAAATATGTTGTTTTTATTGAAAATGTAAGCTTCTTTTACGTTAGAATACTGGCCACAAGTATCCTCAGAGCCAGGCTAGCACTGGCAGCTGTAAGCTGGCCATGGCTGATTTTCAAGTTTCAAAAGTTTTGTTTGTATCAAGACCCCATCTGTGGACATTGATCATATTCACATCTGATGGAGCTTTAAAAAAAGGAAACCTTTAAAGTCTGAAAGGGTCTGACTTCACTGTAAAAAATAATTGAAAGTAGTGTTGCCAACAACTAGGTAGGAGCTGGCAGCGCCCACCATGCGGTGTGTCAAATACGCTGTCTCTCACTTCCACACAAGTTTAGGCCTGACTTTAATAAAATGTATTTTTAAAATTAATCTTTTTAGAGGAATTTTAAATTATACTTCCTGAATTTTTAAGAGCTAAATATTCCTGAAATTTATCTCCCTAAGCATGAACTTCAACAGTAGCTGCTGTAATTGGTGCAGCACAGAAGCAAATACTTGCATGAAGGAAGATGTTTCCTCAGAGGCTTTCAAACTTTAAAATATTCATTCTCATTCAAATTTCCTTCATGTTTATTAGGAAAAAACACAGAGATAAAGTACCCTTGTTCTCAAAGTATCATGCATTTTTCTTTCTAATTCAGTTTATAACATTTATGAGGTTACCATAAGCTGAAGTCACTGGTGAGCTAACATCCTAGAAAACATTCAGGTATCTCCTGTATTCCTGCTAGGCAAATCCCAAGGAGTGTTGACTTTTTAAAATGTTGGTTGTATTTTTTCTCAGTTATTTAAAAAGTATGTAAATCCTTAGAATATGATCTGACACTAGGTTTTTTTCTTAACATTCCAAGATATACAGTATGTGGTTTTATTTTCACTTAAACTTCGAGTGACTAAAAAGGATTGATTCTTCTGAAATCCCTCCTGACATGAACCAGAAACAAACATAAGGGAATGCAGATACAAGGGGGTAGGAGTAATGCCCTTCTTATGTATAAATTGAAAAGTTCATTAGGAATGACTGGTAAGGGAAGAGCATAGCTCATGAACATATGGGAAATCAGTTTACTTCAGAGAACTGAGGGTGAAGGGAAGGGATGTCTGCTTTTTATCAAAACCTGAAATGCATTATAATTGGCCTGAATCTTTGCCCAG
The DNA here is from genome assembly GCA_013400635.1 of Hypocryptadius cinnamomeus. Taxonomy (NCBI): domain Eukaryota; kingdom Metazoa; phylum Chordata; class Aves; order Passeriformes; family Zosteropidae; genus Hypocryptadius; species Hypocryptadius cinnamomeus. The sequence continues at coordinate 4,509 of VYZP01007390.1, read as the reverse complement.
ATGGCTTCTCTTATGCTGACATCTGCAAGAATGTATATAAAGCAACATTAGGAAGCTGTCTCTTGTGACAGTGTGTACACATGTAATTCTGTTAAAAACTAAGTCCTTTGCTATCTATAGTATTGGTCTTTGAATAAGCATGCTGAGAAATGTCATTTGTTTGACAAAATCTAATTATGGAACATGCTTATTACATGGAAAGTTTCTACCACATCTGAGAAAACTTTTTGGGGCTTTTCACCTATTTTTGTAGATTCTTCCTCATTCTTCGTCACAAATTCCAAGTAAACTTTTTTTTTTTTTTTGGCAGGTGTAAACACAGCATTTCTTATTCCAGTCCTGTGTATTCTTTTCTAAAATTTAAGTGTTATTATTTTGAATTTTCATGTGTAAATTTAAGCTGGTTTCTGCTGACCAGTGAAAAGG
>VYZP01007389.1:39948-55309 GCA_013400635.1 Hypocryptadius cinnamomeus | reverse complement strand
GGTCCGTCTGTCTGTCCAAAGGGCAGCACAGGGGGTCTGTCCGTCTTGGGGGGATAGAAAAGGGGAGGTGTGTGTGTGTGTGTCTCTGTCTGTCTGTCTGTCTGTCCGGGGTGGGGGCAGCGCAGCGCCCTCACCTCCCCTCTCCTCAGCCCCTCCCACATGAGCCTCCCCCGGGATGAGCTCCAAGGCCAAGCGGGTGCTGCCCACCCGCCCTGAGCCCCCCAGCGCGGAGCAGATCCTGGCCGACGTGCAGGGCACGCTCCCCTCCGACCCCGTGTTCATCCTCCCCGCCGAGCCCCCCCAGGACCACGGCCCCGCTCCAGGTGAGCCCTCGCTGGGGAAGGGGGCGCGGGGACCCCCCAGCCCCGCTGAGCCCCGGTTGTGCCCGCCAGGCTGCCCCGAGCCCGCGGCCGAGGAGCGGGAGCGGCTGTACCGGCAGATCCGCTCCTACGTGGGGATGAACCAGCGGCTGCAGCAGTCCCGGGAGCAGCTGCGGGAGCGGCGCCGGGAGCTGCAGAGGGTCGGGGAGGCGCTGGACCGTGGGATCGCCGAGATGAGGCAGAAGGCGTTCTGAGGGACCGTGCTGGGCGCCTCGGGACCCCCCACGCTGTGGTTTCACCTTCCCAAAGCCGTTTGCACCGGGAGGATCCGGATTTGCCGGGACAGCCCCGGCTGTGCCACCCCAGTGACCTTTTCCCGGGGAACAACGGGATCCGCCAGGCCGGCACGGTGGCACCTTCCTGCTGCTGGGACGAAGGCTTGCACCCCTCCTTCTGCCCCTGAACCGGCTGCCATGTCCCCCGTGGGTGGCACGTCCTCTGCTCCCTACGACTTTTCCCTCTGGTACTTCCCCGAGGATGACCACGTCGCCTCCCGCATCGCGGAGCGCCTGAGGGAGGAGGGATTTTGGGGCTTCACCGAGCACCAGGACCAAGTGGCGGGGACATCCGTCATCCTGACGGCCGTGGAGGTCATCGAGGCCAGCCGGGTGGCCATCCTGCTCCTTTCGGCCAAGTCCCTGGGCGACCGGTGGTGCCAGCGCGTGTCCCAGTGGAACCTGTTCCACCAAATCCACCAGCGCGGCCCCAGGGTGGTCCCCGTGTGCGTGGGGGTGAGCAGAGCCGAGGTTCCCCCGTTCCTGCAGCATCTCGTCCCGCTGGAATACCAGAACGAGTTCTTCTTCCAGCGGCTGCTGGCCAGCCTGAGGTCCCGCCCAAGGAGCGGGGCCAGGCGGGTCCCGCCCAAGGGGACGAACTGAGGGACCACCAGGGGGGCTGGGTCGGGGGCCAGCACCGCCCCACGGTGCGAAAAACTGCCCTGTTTTGCTAATAAAGGTGGTGGGAATGGGTCACCCAGCACTGCGGGCTGTCACAAATCTCACAAACTCCTCTTTTTGGGAGCTGAAGATGTCGCTTTCTGTCTGCAAAGCCGAGCGCTGGGGGGGCCGTGGGTGTTTCCCACCCCCACACGCGTGACCTTGTGGGTGCTTCTTCCCCTTCCTGCCCCCCCGAGCGGCATCGGTGTCCCGCTGCTGCCCTGCTTCGCTGTCACACGCGACCCGGGGCTCCTCCAGCTCGGCAGCTGCACCGGGAGACGCGGAGCGGGCGGGATGGGGGCGAGGGGCTGCCTGGGACCGCTGCTGCTGCTGCTGCTGCTGCCGCCCCTCCCGTGGGGTGAGCACCGGGCCGGTGGGTCCGGCGTGGCCAGCGTGGGCTCGGAGTCACTGGCCGGGGCGGTGGCAGGAGCTGGTGGGGACGGGACCTGGCTCCTGCCGTCGATCATCGGGGGACACGAGGCCAAACAGCGCTCCCGGCCCTACATGGTGTCCCTCCAGTTCCGGGGGGTTCACACCTGCGGGGCAGCGCTGCTGCACCGGAGCTGGGCGCTGACGGCCGCGCACTGCCGGCCTCGGGGGTGAGTCCGGCACGGCTGTGTCCTGCCCGGGGAGAGGACGGGGCTCCGGGTGACCGGCACCGGGCTGACCCCACTCCCGGTGCGGGGCAGGTCGTGGGACGAGGGGCGGCTGGTGGTGGGGCTGCACGACTGGCAGAAGCGCGGGGCGAGCACGCAGACCTTCTCCATCCGGGCTGCGTGTCCCCACCCCGGCTACGACCGACGGACGATGGAGAACGACCTGCTCCTGCTCCAGGTGGGGCTCGGTCCGAGCGGGACTGGAGCGGCGGCGGTGCCGGGAAGGGGCGGGGTGTTCGCGCGGTGTCGGTGCAGCTGCGCTCGCAGCCGGGGCGAGCGGCTCGGTGACATTTCCTCTTCTCACCCGCAAGAGATTTCACACCTGGGTGTCATCTCCCCGCTCCCATTGGCGCCGCGCCGGCTCGGTGCTCCCCTTCGACCCGTGGCGTTGGGGGGCTCCCCCTCAGTCCCCCACCTGCAGCATTGGGGTGGTCCCATCCCCGCACCGCATTGGGGTGCTCCCCTTTGACCCCCCACCCGCGGTGCTGGGGTGCTCCCTGCCAGCCCCTCTGCCCATGGGGGGGTTCTGACACCGCCCCCCCGCCCGCAGCTGGACGGGAAGGTGACACTGAGCAGCACACGGCAGCTGATCCCGCTGGCGAGCCGCGAGCCGGCGCCGGGGGCGCGGTGCAGCCTGGCGGGCTGGGGGGTCGTGGACCACAAGGGCCGGAAGCTGTCGCCCACCCTGCAGGAGCTGAATGTGACGGTGATGGACGTGCGGATGTGCAACAACAGCCGCTTCTGGCGCGGCGAAATCGGCCCCGGCATGATCTGCTTCCACGGGCAGCACCGCGGCTCGGCACCCGCCAAGGTGAGAGTTTGGGGGTCCAAGGGCTGCAGAAACCCGAGCCCGGCTGCGGGGGGATGCTCACCCTGAGCACAGGAGATGTTCTCCTGGCCATGGTGGGGGTCCCTGTCCCCTGGTCCACTCCCCGGTGTCATCCCCCCCCTCAGGGTGACTCGGGGGGGCCGTTGGTGTGCGGGAAGCAGCCGGCAGTGGCCGGCGTGATGTCCTTCAGCAGCAAGAACGCCACCGACCCTTTCAAGCCGCCCGTGGCCATCTCGACCGTGAAGTACAAGAAATGGATCCAGAAAACGCTGCGGAGGGGCTGCGGATCCGGCCAGCCCAAACACACGGGATAGACCAAACACCCCTTCCTATTTACACAGGTTGGCTTTTAATTGGGAATACTGTCCAGAGTCTGGTAAAATAACATCCTTAGTACATAGATACAGTGACGGCGAGCGGAGCCCGGCAGAGCCCGGCGGGATTGTCGGTGGAGGAGGGGGAGGGCGGTGGTTTTTAGCCGGGGGGCGATGCTGGCCCTCCTGCCACCCCTGCGCTCCGTTACAGCACTCGGGAGTGCTGCTCCTGGGATTTTCCTCCTTTTCTTCAGTCCCGGCCACTGGTCCCTCCGTGCCGGCCACTGCCAGGGCAGGGGGGCTCTAGTGGGCACCGGGGTGTGCCCGTCCCCATGACCCCAGTGCCCATATCTGGGGACCCCCTGCATATCCCCACGGTCCTGGTGTCTCCCTGGCCCCACTGTGTGTCCCCAGTGCAGCCCAGAGCTCCTCACCGTGCCCCCACAGCCACCCAGATGTCCCCATAGCCCTGTGTCTGTCCCTAGAGCCCCCCGTGGCACTGGGATGGGGGGCACAAAGGTCGTGCCACCCAAAGCAGGGAGTGATGGTGCAGGACTGGAGGTATCTGAGGGGTCTGGGACCACCTGGACTGGGGGTCCCTCTGCAGCCCATCCCACTCCCCGGGGCTGAGGCACTTCCCACACACCCCAATGCTGGCACCTGGGCCCAGCTGGCAGCAGGAGTGGGGGGTGTCCCCAGGGTTTTGGGGCTGGCAGGCCCCGTGCTCGTGGGCGTAATCCAGTCCTGGATGGATTCGTGTCCACATCCACAAGGACACACCGGGATCCTGGCTGCGGGCCGAGGCTCTCCTGCCCTGGGAGTGGGAGGCTGGGGGGCTGTGGTGGAAGGTGAGGGACCCCAGACCCTTTCCTGGGGGTTGGGCATCCTGGTGCCAGCTCAGCACCCTGTCCCCTCCCAGAGCAGCCCCCCAGCCTGGTGACAGCACCCTGTGAGCATCCCCTGGGAGGAGCCCATCGGGACCCCGGCCACCCCCACGAGCCCCACCCTGCTCCTCCTGCACCATTTCCTGCCACCACCTCGGACCGGCACAGGTCACCCCCAGCCATCAGGAACCTCCAGCGGGGAGTCCTGGTCCCTCGAACGGGGGTCCTGGTCCCCATCTCTCCCTCCAAAGCCTCTCCTCAGCTTCCCTTCCCCTGTTAATAAACGAGCTGGCAGAGCCAGAGCTGGTGCCAGGCGAGCTGGAGCGTGTGGGGTTTTCCTGATGTGCTGCGTCAGCTCCCCGGCGTGTGGGATCAGGCTCCGGCTCAGCCCCTGGGTGAGCAGGATGGGGGCACATGGGGACACAGCCCCACCTCAGCTTGTCCCTGGGTGGCCATCGGTGGGAGGGGATGGTCCACGAGAACCACCCCAGCTCGGGCTGAACCCGGAACGTTCCCAGTTCTGTCCAGTCCTTGCTGCTGGGAACGGTGATGCTTCAGCACAACAAGACCCCAGCTGGGGCCAGCAGCGGGTTGGGGTGACTCGCTGGTCCCCAGCTGTCCCACATCCCCACGTGTGTCCCAAACACAGTCCTGGCCAGCTCCCGTGGCGCTGGGGGTGTCGCCGGACCCTCACTGGGGCATCATCAAGCTTGGATTTTCTCCACCGCCTTGTCGGCCACCGCCGTCACCGCCATGGGGCTGGGCACGTAGTTGAAGGGGGTGACACGGGCGGCCTTGCTGGGGGAGCCGTGCCGGCTGCCGGGGAAGGTCCCGGCAGGCGCCTCGTGGCCGAAGGAGATGGGCAGGGCGGCCTTGGCGGGCGCGGGGGCTTCGCCGTCGCCGGTGACGCGGGGGTGCGGGGGTCCCTCGCGGGTCTCCAGCGTGGGAGAAGTGCTGGAGTTGGTCTTGGAGGTGGCGAAGTCCTCGGTCTGCACCACGGCGTCGCTGGTCTTCCTGGGCGTGCCGGGGGTTCCGGGGGGCTCCTCGTCTCCGGAGCCCGCCAGCGGCAGCGCGGAGGAGGGCAGCGTGCTCTTGAGGATGTGCGGGATGTCCTCGTCGCGGATCCTCCGCCACGTGCCCTTCATCATCACCACCGGCGGCTTTCCCGGCGGCCCCCCGGGAGCCGGCTCGTTCTGCCGCCGCCGCGCCGCCGCCTCGGAGCGCACGGAGGACGGGCTGGCCGCCCGCCGCGCCACGCTGATGTTGGGCGAGGACGAGTAGCGCTTGAAGGGCTCGGCCGCGGGCACGCTGCTCTTCACCGGCAGCCGGGACGGGCTCTCGGAGCTGGTCCGGCGCGGCGGCTTGGCCCCGGCCGTGGCTTTGCCGCCGGGCTGGGCTCTGGGGATGAGCGGCCGCTGGCCGGGGGTCGCCGGTTTGGCAGCCTTGAGCTCGTCGCAGCGGGAGGAGCAGAGGAACACGGCCGGGAGAGCGGCTCGGCTGCGCTGGGGGGAGCCCCGGCGAGGCAGCGAGGTGGCCGGCGGAGCAGGGGACAGGTCGGAGCGGTGCCGCAGCAGCAGGCTCGAGGATTCCTTGATGAAGGTGAGTTGGCGCAGGAAGCCGGAGCGGTCCGAGTCGCTCCCGCTGGAGCGGGCCGATGACATCCGCACCAGGTTGAGCCGGCTGCCCCCCGGCCCCCCGGGCCGAGCCTTGGAGCCGTCGACCTGCTCCTCCAGCACCGGCATGGCCCCCCGGCCGGGCAGCACCTTCCTGCTGGGCTTCTGCATGAAGGGGATGCGCACGGGCGACTTCTGCGTCTTGGACTGCTTGGGAGCCGGGGATTTGGGGGCCGGGGCTCTGGCCGGGGGTCCCGGCGGGGAGGAGGAGCCGCTCGCCTTGCCCGCGGCCGGGCCGCCCTGTTTGGTGACCTGGGAGGGCGACGGCAGCTTCTTGGGGGCGTGCTGGGAGGGCGTGGAGGTGCGGGAGGAGCCCGAGGAGGGGGGGCCTTTGCCGATGCGGGCGGGCGGGGTCGTGCTCCTCTTGGGCAGCGCCAGCTCCCCGGTTTCGGGGGCTTTGCCCAGCCGGTGCAGGCTCCGCGAGCGCTGCTGGCTCAGCGAGAGGTTCTTGGCCGGCGGCGCCTCGGCCTTGGCCGCGGGGGTCTTCTTCGGGGTGGCCCGTGGGCTGGGGGCATCTTTGGCCAGGCTGGGCATGTAGATGACGGTCCTGCCGCGGAAGACCACGGGCAGGTTGGGCACCGGCTTGGCGGGCGCCGGGCTCCGCTCCGCCCTGGAGCTGGCGCGGCCGGCGGGACGGGCACCGGCCGCGTCCTTGCGCTCCGGGCGGCCCTTGCTGCGCTCCCTCCTCGCTGGGTCCCGGCCGGAGGCGCTGCCGGGCCGCTGCTTCTCCTGCCTGCCCAGGGAGAGCTGCAGCGTGGAGCCCACCGAGAGCCCCGACATGAAGGACAGGATGGAGTCGGACTCGGAGGAAGGCTCCCGGGACAGGGAGGCGGCAGCCTGGTGCAGCCAGGTGACGATGGAGTTGGCTCCCTCCTGGATGGCTTGCCACTCCACGCTGTCCAGGTCGGAGCCCCGGTCGGAGCCGGCGTCCTCCTCGGGGTGATGCCTGGCCTCGGCTTTCCGCTCCCTCCCGCCGGCGCCCGGAGGCTTCTGCTTTCTCTCCACCAGCCTGCGGCGAGCCGCGGGCCGCCGGCGCTTGGGCATGGCCGAGCCGATGCACTTCTGCAGCAGATCATCCTCCGAGTTGAGGCTGGGGGAGCTGGGCGAGCCCCCCTGCGCCTGCCCCGCTGCAGCTGACCGCGGCCAGGTGGCTTTGCCGCAGGGCTGGCCCCGCTCCTCGCCCTCGGAGAGGTTGGCGTCGCTCAGGGAGCTCATGGAGGAGCTCAGGGAGTAGCACGGCGGCGTCTCGTCGGCGATCAGGTTGTTCTGAGGCTTCGTCTTCGCCGGACGAGAGCCGGGCTCGGGGTCTTTGTGGGGGACGGAGCCTCCCCAGCGCTCCCTCCTCGGCGCCCGGCCGGGCTGGGCTCTGCTGCCGGACCCGTCCCTGCCCGCCTCGGGCAGCTCGTCCAAATCCGGATCGTAGAAGCAGTAGACGGCTTCCTCCGTCGGCGTGGTGTGGCACAGCGACTGGAACACCACCCCGTCCTCCGGAGCGTCATCCTTCCTCCCGGGGGCACCGCTGGCGCGGCCCACCCCCAGCTCCAGGTTGGCCGTGCCCTTCGGGAGGGTCTGGCCCCGCTTCCCCTCCCCGCGGCCCGGCCCCGCTTTGCCCTTCCCGGCGGAGCTGAGGCGGGCGGGGGCCGAGCTGCCGGAGGCGGCCCTGCGGGCCGGGATGGTGCCGGGCTGGCGGCGCCGCTCGGCCAGGGGGTGCTCGGCCTCCTCGCCCGCCGGGTACCTCAGGGTCTCGTCGCTCAGCGAGGCGGCGCTGGAGAAGTTGACGGGGGTCCCGTCGGCCGAGTCGGTGAAGGAGTCGTCGTCCTTGAAGAGGTCGCGGGCGGTGGCTCGCAGGTGCTTGGGGACGCCGGGGTGGGTGTGGGCCGGCACCAGCATGTACACGGGGACGTGCAGCGGCTTCTTGGTCTGCGGGTTCAGCACCTGCCCGGACAGCAGCGAGGTCTTGACCTTGCGGAAGCGGGAGGGCATGGCCGAGCTGATGCACTCCTTGAGGATCTCGATGTCGTCGTCGTCGGGGGGCTCGGGCCGCTCGGCCCTTCGCCGGCCCTCCAGGTACCGCTCCTCCCGCCGCTCCTCCCGCTTCTCGTGAGCCGCGAAGTTCAGGCTGTTCTTCTCCGGGAAGGTGGGGATCAGCTTGAGCTCCACGTCCTTCTGCACGTAGTGCTCGTGGAGGGGCAGGGCGCTCAGGCTGGAGGCGCACGAGAAGTTCTCGTTGGGTTTCTCCACCGTGAAGTAGACCATGGAGTCCAGGTCCTGGGGCAGCTGGAAGCGTTCCTTGAAGTCGGTGATCTCCATGAACTTCTTGACGTTGTTCTCCCACTGGATGTTGAACTGGCTGGTCTCCTTCTCAGGCTGGCAGCCCAGCTCGAACAGGGGAGTCTTGCTGCGGCTGGGGGGCATGGTCTGCCCGGGGCTGTCGGGCAGCTCGCTGGGGCTGATGGTGCCGCTGATCATTTCGCTGCACGGGTCGCTCTGGATGGAGCTGGCGATGGAGGGGCTCTCGAAGCTGCCCAGGGAGCTGACGGAGCTGCAGCGGCTCATCACCAGCGGCGTCTCCTGGATGTAGTTCTCCGAGGAGCTCGAGGGCGTCAGGTCCTCCTGGCGTGAGGGCGAGGCCTCCCGCAGGAAAACCTTGTCACGCTTCGGGAAGGGGATGGTGATGGGCTGGGAGATCCCCACCGGCGTGGTGGGACCTGGATCCACCGCCTTCTCCTTCTCCTGCCTCCCGTCCTCCCCTTCTGCGTCCCCTTCCTCCATCTCCAGGATCTCCAGGGAGGAGTCGCTATCCAGGTCGTTCTCGCTGTGGCTCTGCCCGTCCAGCACGTTGTCTGCCGAGGAGAGGGAGGACAGGGAGCTGCACCGGGAAAAGCAGATTGGGGTGTCCTCCACCGAGTACTTCTGCACCGACTCCTGTTCCACCGAGGCCGGTGGCTGGGCTGGCAGCTTCTCCGGGATCTTGCTCAGGGGCTCGGCTGCCTGCAGCAGCGCTGGGGGGAGCCAGGCTTGCTTCCTGCCCAGGAGGGAGGGCTGGTGGCCAGCAGCCGTGGTGCTCTTGGCCAGGGTCTCAAGCATGGGGACGTGCTGGTAGGATGGAGAGAGCTTGATGGTGCGAACATGGGGGTCGGTGGGGGGCTTGGTGCCCACCTCCTTCTTCCACTCCGTCTCCTTCTCCGGCACCTTGGGGCTGGGGAAAGTCACCATCTTCTTGGCCCGTTCGGGCAGGTCCCGCTGCTCGGGTTTGTCTGGCTCGGCCGGATCCCGTGCAGGGGGCTCAGCCCGCTCCGGTTTGCCCAGGATGCTCTTGAGGTCGAGCCGGCTGGGCCGCTTCTGGTAGCGCTGCAGCTCATCACGGTAGTCCAGGAAGGCGGCCCTGGGGCAGGGCTTCATGTGCTCCTTGGTGCAGTAGCCGTCGCTGGTGCTGCCGCTGTTGAGGCTGTCGGTGGACAGGCTGGTGTAGGCCGTCTTCAGCCGCAGCAGGGTGTGCGCCCGGCTCAGGCTCTCCCGCTTGGCGAAGCCGCCGGCGTCCGACAGCCGGCACGGCGAGCAGGACTGGGCGCGCGCCTCGTGCCCGTCCTCGGGGCCGTACTGCCAGTCCAGGCAGTGGTCCTCGGAGCTGAGGCTGAAGCTGTCGTCCGAGGAGTTGTGCATGGTGGAGATGTCCTCCACCAGCTTGTCGATCTTGGCCACCGTGCTGGAGATCTTGTTGGCCAACTTCTCGGCGGCCAGCGAGACGTCGTCCTCCGGCAGCAGCGGCTTCTTGGGCTCGGCCGCCTTCCCGCTGCCGTCCTTCTCCGGCTCTGGGCAGCGCCGCTGTGCCAGCGCCCGCGGCAGCGCTTGGCCCTGCAGGAAGGAGGAGTTGAGGAACATGGAGAGGACGGAGGCGCTGGCCGTCTCCACGCCGGTGGAGATGTTGGGCACCTCGTCGTCGTCGAAGCAGCCGGAGTCGGAGGCGTAGTCCTTCACCAGGCTCTCCATGTGCCGCATCGGCTTCTTGGCGCTCTGTCCCTTCAGGCTCTGCTTCTCCATGGTGTCGAAGGTCTCAGCCAGGTGTTTGGCGTCCAGCTCGGCCTCCAGCGCCTTCTGCTTGCGCATGTAGAGCGAGGGCATGCAGGAGCCCGGCGACACCACGGCCGCGTCCTTGTACTTGGGGGGCCGGTTGGTGAGGAGGTTGCGCAGCGCGGCCGCGCTGCCCATGGCAATCATCTTGTGCTTGGAGTGGATGAGGTTGCGGAGCATGCTGACTGCCCCCAGGTCCCACAGCAGCTCCTGGTCGCGGGGGCTGCGTGCCGACAGGTTCCAGAGGGTGCCGCAGGCGTTGCTGACGATGGTCAGGCTGTGCGAGCGCAGGTGCTGCAGCAGCGTCTGCAGGCAGTTGTGGTCCCGGAGCACCTGCCTGCGGGACAGAGGGGACCCCCCGGCCATCAGGGTGGTCCTGGACGCGCTCCCTGTCCCATCCCAGGGGTGCAGGGTGACCCCACCCCTGTCCCGCCATGGCATCCCGCCAGTGCTGTCCCTGGGGTCTGCAGTGCCCCCCGATCCCTCAGCCACTGCATCACCCAACACCACCCTTGGTGGCCAGCGTTCCCCATCTCCATCCCCTTGTACCTGCAGCCATATCATTCCTCAATGCCATCCTGGTGTCCATGGAGCCCAAGGTCCCCCGTTCCCATCCTACCCCCAGCCATGGCATCCCCCAGTGCCATCCCTAGGTCCGTGGTGCCCTGGGTCCCTCAGGTGCGGCCCCACCCCGCGGTGCCCCTCACCTGTAATCCTCCCGTGTGGCCACGAGGCTGGAGACGTTCCTGAGGATGCCACCGCCGCTCTCGATGATGGCCAGGGAGTTGCTCTGGCACTTGTAGGTGAGGGTGCTGACCAGGAAGCCCAGGGCCCCGTCCACCCCGCAGATGGCCGCCTTGTTCTCCGTGCTGTGCGCCGAGAGGTTCCACAGCGCGCTCAGGACGCTCTTCAGCGTTGACTCCTGCCCCGGAAGGGGACACACAACTCCTGTTCAGCCCTGTCCTGTCACCCTGTGCCTGCTGTCACCCACCCCAGGGGGACAAACAGCCCTGCCAGGTCTGTCTGGTCGTTCAGTGCCCGCTGTCACCCACCCCAGGCTCACCTTGCCGGCGTGCAGGGCACAGCGCATCAGCCCGGTGACGCTGCCCACCTCCCGCAGCACCTTCTTGCTGTTGATGTCAGCGCGCCAGGAGAGGTTCCTCAGGATGCTGGAGACCACCTGGAGAGGCAGAGCAAGCTGAGTGGGCACAGGGACTGTCCCCCTACCTGTCCCCCACCCCAGGGAGCCCCACCAGCACCCACCTGGTGCAGCTCCTCGCTGTCGGAGCCCAGCTGAGCCACGATGGCCTCCATGCAGCCCCGGCGGGAGCACAGCGTGGCCTGCAGGGAGCATGGGAGTGGTGAGGGTGACGCTGCGACCCCCAGACCCTGCTGATACCCCCCAGACCCTGCTGATACCCCCCAGACCCTGCTGATGCCCCCAAAACCGCCCCCCCACCTTGTTGACCACGTCGCCGAAGGTGAGGTTGGTGAGGGCCATCCCCGCGTAGCGTCGCAGCGCCAGGTTCAGGGGGTCGTTGGTCATCTTGTGCATCTCGTAGTCCACCTGCAGCAGCTCGGCCACTGCCTGCAGCCCACCTGTGGGACGAGGCAGGGGTCGTTTGGGGTTCCCCCACCTCCAGCAGCCCGTCTGGGTGCGGTGCAGAGGGAAGGAGCCCCCTCTCCGCGCTCACCCAGCTCGTTCATGGCCCGCCGGTACTCCTCGTCGAAGGACAGCTTCATGATGGCACAGGTGGCCTGGCAGATCTGGGGCTCGATGGGCACTGGCACTGCGGGGGGATGAGGGTCAATCCCCTGTGTCACACACGATGCTCCCAGCCCCTCTCAGCCCCTCCCAGACTCACTCAGCCCCTCCCAGCCCCTCCCAGCACGTGTGGCTCCGTCCCGTCCGTACCGGCGCCCTCGGGGCCCCGTCCCCCGTCCCGGCTCTGCATCTGCAGCCAGTCCCAGCAGGTCTCCGAGTAGGAGCGGATCTGCTCCAGCACGTGCAGCACCCGCATCTCCTTCTTGGCCTGGCCCTCGTCGGGCTGGGAGAAGACGATGTTGTGCAGGGCGGCGTTGGCTCTCATCCGGGCGTCCTTGGCCCCCGTGGGGCTCTCGGGGGGCCCCGGCTCCCCGTCGGAGTCGTGCAGGATCTGGATGAGCAGGGGCAGGCAGCCCGACTTGCGCATGGCCAGGCAGCTCTCCTGCGAGCTGGACATGGCCAGCAGCGTGCGGGACATGTCCTCCTTGTCCCGCGTGGCCAGCATGGACAGCAGCCAGAACACCACCTCCACCTGCGGGGGGCACACGGGTCACGCTCAGCCCTGCCCCGGGCTCAGCCCACCCCAGCCGGGCTCCGGCTGCTGCCCCTCACCTTGGTGTTGCCGCCCTCCTCGGGGTGGGTCGGGGGGTCCAGGCTGCCGTCCCCCTCCATGCCCGGGACCTTCCCGCAGAGCTGCAGAGGAGGGGGCAGGTGTGGGGGGCTGCATTGCAGCGCCTTCGCCCCCGTGCCCAGCCCCTCCCCACTTTCCTGCCACCCCCTGCTGTCCCCAGCCGTTGCTTCCGTCAGTGCCAGGGGGTGTTTTAAGCTAAAATCGGGGATGATTGGGATGGGGGAGCTGCTGCAGGAGCGGGCTCAGGGAAGGGAGAGCGTGGGTGGGCAGCGGGGAGGGGGCTGGGGCTGAGCCTGGGGAGTGATGGATGGGTTGGAAACGGGGGGCTGTGAGGAACTGGGGGTGTCTGGGGGTGATGGGGGCCGTGGGTGTTGCCACGTGTGGCTGTGGGTGATGGTGGGAGGGCTGTGGGTGACAGTGGGACAACGGCGATGGCAGNAATGGCAATGGCAGCCTGTGATGGTGACAGTGACAGGGCTCTGGGTGACAGTGGGACAATGGCAATGGCAGCCTGTGATGGTGACAGTGACAGGGCTCTGGGTGACAGTGGGACAATGGCAATGGCAGCCTGTGATGGTGACAGTGACAGGGCTCTGGGTGACAGTGGGACAATGGCAATGGCAGCCTGTGATGGTGACAGTGACAGGGCTCTGGGTGTCAGTGGGACAATGGCAATGGCAGCCTGTGATGGTGACAGTGACAGGGCTCTGGGTGACAGTGGGACAATGGCGATGGCAGCCTGTGATGGTGACAGTGGCAGGGCTGTGGGTGACGGTGGGTCCGTGTCAGTGGTGGGGCAGTGAGTGACAGTGTGGCGATGGTGATGGCAGCCCATGACGATGATGATGGCGGTGAAGCTGTGGGTGGTGGTGGGACAATGACAGTGGTGAAGCTGTGGGTGACACTGGGACCATGTGGATGGCAGCCCATGGCGATGACGATGACGATGATGATGGCAGGCTGCCCACCCTGGCGTCTCCGTCGGCGGCAGATGCCGCGGGAGCCCCCGCGCCACCCGCCCGCCATGGCCTACTTCTGGTCTCCATGGCAACTGCCCATTTCACGGTGCCCGAGCCACACAAAGCCCTGGCTGTGCCGATGGGGACAGCGCGGGGACAACGGCGGGGGGGCCGTGCTGGCCCCCTCCTCCACCCTTGCTGGCTCCATGGCCCCGCAGGGACCAGGGACACCCCGGCCCCGCTACCTGCGGCTCCGGCTGCTGCGCCTTGTCCTGCGCCTCCATCAGCTCCTTGTCGATCTGCTCCAGCCGGGATGCCCGGATCTGGGGGGGCACAGAGGGGGCTGGAGAGGGCTGGGACCCCCCAGGACCACAAGAAATAGGAGGGAGGGGTGTAGGTGTGCAAGGAACGGGGTGTGAGGGTGTGAGGAGCTGGTGTAGGGTGTGAGGAGCTGGAGTAGGGTGTGAGGAGCTGGTGTAGGGTGTGAGGAGCTGGTGTAGGGTACCCAGAGCTGCTTTTGAGAGTACCCAGAGTTGAGCCCATCAGTCTGGGGCCCCCCAGAAGCGGAGCAGGAGGAGTTTGGGGGTGAAGGACCCGACCTGTGCCCGCTGCACCATCTCGTCGGCCGTGCCGAAGCGTTCCTCCATCAGCGAGCGGATGTGCTGCGCCTCGAACTGCAGCTGCTGCCGGATCAGATCCATCTGCATGGAGAACTGCGGGCATGGGGGGTGCTGTGAGCGGGGCAGGGTCCGGGCAGCTCCCCGTGGCCTTGGGGGGGACAGGGGGTGTCCCCCACTCACCGTCTCCACGTGGGGCAGCTCGTCCAGGCGCGTGGCCAGGCTCTGCAGCTGCGCGTAGTACCAGACCTTCTCCTTCTCCTCCTTCTCGATCTCCCCCAGCAGGAAACATCTGCCGAGAGGGGAGGACCCCATCAGCACATCCCCCGGCCCCCCCAGCCCCTTTTACCCCCCAGACCATCACCTCTCGCGGTCCAGCTCCTCCAGCATGCGGAAGGTGGCCCTGCCCAGCTCCCCGGGGCCGTCCCGGTGCGGGGCGGGGGCCGGTGGGCTCTCCTCGGCGCCGCGCCCGCCGCTCGTCGCCTCCGGGGCGAACTTGAGGTTGTAGAGGCTGGTGATGTCCATCTGCAGGGCTGGGGACGGGGACAGCGGTGTCAGGGTGGGCTTGGCGGGGTGCCCCCCTCCCCACCCTGCCCGGGCACCCACCTTTGAGCTGGTCCAGCACCTCCGTCTGCCCCGAGGACACCATGACTCGGGCCTCCTGCTCCAGCTTGCCCTGGAGGTGCTTCAGGACCTCCTAAAACAGGGGTGGAGCCGTTGGGGATGGGGAGACGTGGATGGAACCCCTCCATTTCGGGGTCTGTGCCCCGCCCCCAACCGGGCCTGTCCCCACCTTCATGTCCGAGGTCTCATTTTCCAGCTTGGAGAGGTGGTTGGAGTTGTCCTCCAGCCCCCGCCGGAGGTGGCTGTTCTCCTTCTTCAGCGCCTCCACCTGCCGCACCAGCTGGTCGTACGAGGCGATGGAGCCGGACATCTTCACCTCCTCCAGCGCCTGCGGGGGGGTTTGGGGGTGGGCAGCACTCGGGGGGCTCCCCAGCACCCTCACAGCCCCCCAGCACCCACCTGGGACCACGGCACAGCGATGGGCACCCCACCACCCGCACCCCCCGAGCCCTGGAAGAGCTGGTGCTCCCAAACCCCCCCAGAGGGGCGGCCNGCTCCCTGGGGCCCTTCTGCTTCCCCCAGTCCTTCTGGGTGTCCCAGCACCCCCTCCCAGCACAGAGGCCCCGCCCGGCAGTGGTGGGACCCAGCAATCCCCCAAGGCCCCCCATCGATGTCCTTCACACCCCCAGGAGCCATCCCGGGTCCCCCCAAACTGCTCCTTCACCCGTGCACCCCACAGTGGTGGGGGACCCCACATCCTGCCCTATGGGTCCTGCTGTGGGGTGCCCCCCTCCCCCCGCTCAGATCTGCCCGTGGTTCCCAGGGGAGACAAAGACCCCCACGGTGTCAATCCCCCCCCCAGCTGCCAAAAATTCCCCCCGGGAGAGAAATAACCCCGGGCAGAGGGGATGGGAGAGGGTGGGGGGCAGAGGAATGGGGGAAGTGTGGGATGAGGGATGCGGGATTGGGGGTGTGGGGTGGACAGTGAGGGAATTCGGGAGGGGGAGGGATGCAGGGTGAGGAATGCAGAGTGAGGGATGCGGGGTGAGGGATGCAGGGTGAGGGATGCAGGGTGAGGGATGC
>VYZP01007389.1:0-29671 GCA_013400635.1 Hypocryptadius cinnamomeus | reverse complement strand
CCCCCCCCGAAAAAAAACTGTTGTTAGGTTTTTCTTCCATCAAGTAATGTGATTGTCACAAGTTCAGAAGTCTGGGATCCTGGGCTTCAGCTGTGCCCAGAGGTCCCTGTGGCCAGCACTCCCTGATTGCCAGCCCAGGCTAGCGCCGGTAGGGATGGAATCCTTGCACGTTGTGGTTCTGTCCCCGGCCGAAGCCGCTGCCTCCGGCCGGGGGGCCGCTGGATGGCTGCACCGAGGGGCCTCCGTAGGGAGGGGGCTGCTGGCTGGGATCAGAGAAACCTTGTCCAAACCCACTCAAGTCTTGTCCATACCCTGGGGAGAAGGGAAAGGCACAGGATGAGCTTCCAGGAGCAGCCACGGGTGTGACTCCCACACCTGACAGCGCTCCCTGCCGGGAACACACCCCGGAACAACAGCTGGGAGGAGCAGCAGCTCTGGGGTTCTGCAGGGATCTTCGCTCCTCACAGAGGAAATGGGCAAAAGCAGAAGGGAACAGGTGTGCAAGAAGGGGGAGCTGTGTTTGGGGTAACCCCAGCCAGGCTGGCAGTTAACCATCTGCTCACAGCTTTGGGGTGCTTAGGAGCAGTTTGATTTTGGGTTGGGACCTGCACCACAGGCCACTGTGGAGTCAGCAGACTTTAGGGAAAGGGAGAAAAACAGGGGTTTCCTTGCCAAGAGAAAAGACTGGCTGGAATCCCTGCTACCAACACAAAATTTACAACTAGATGTAAATTAAGACGATTGAGAAATTGAGAAATTTAATTCAAATTCTCCTAATTAAATATGACTCTTAATCCTGGCATCAGTGCCAGCCCCTGCTCTGAAAGATGCTATTAAGGCTCCTAATTACCAAGAGCATTTCTGCAGTGCTGCCTCTCCCTGTGCAGGCTTAGAGCAGGTTTAACTCTCTTAATCCCAAACAAAGTCTCTTAGCACATCTTCAGCAGTTCAATTTCAAGCTCTGCCTGTCCCTCAAGGACTTGCTGGCACTAATGAGCACTAAAACACAGCGAGCTCAGGCTCTGGGAGCTGCAAATGCTCCTCCTGGCATTTGTTCAGACACAGATAAGCAGCTGCTCAAAACTACAACGGGATTGTTTGCCAAGGGGTGAGGCTGGGAGTGGAAAAACACAACCCTCGAGTTGCTCTCCCTGCACAGTGGTGCAAACCACAGCTCAGCACAGGGCTCAGGTTGTTTGTGAAGAAGGAAACCCACAGCACACACCCGCACAGGCACTCAGGACTCACTGAGTGCCGTGCCTGGCTCTGCTCCAGCCCCTCTGCTCCCCTGGGCTGTGCCAGTTTGAGTGTCTGGCTCCAAACCCGAGCCTGGATGGATCACCAGGATAAAGGCTGGCCTGGCAGGCAGAGCTCAGTGTGGGGTTTCACCCAGCTGGAAGAGCTGCACTGCCCTGACACAAACCCCAACATCTGAACCCTTTCCCTGCCTCTCACCCTCTCCAACAGCCCCAGCAGGGAACACCAGGGAATTTTCCCAGGACCTGCCTGAGGCTCCTCCTCCCTGCTCAGCCTGACCTTGGAGTGCAGACAAAGCTTTGGGGTGTGGCCTGAAGGGTCTGGAGCAGACAAAACTCAGCCTAGTCAGAACTGAGGGGACTGCAAGGATGAGCCTCAAGAGCACCCTGCATGGAGATAATGAATTTTTTATTATTTTAAATTAATGCAATTAATTTGATTTTGCAGGGTGAGTGTTAGTGCTGACACTCATCCTGGGTGCACACACTGAAGGACTTAGGACACTGCCCAAGATAAACCTTTCCCTTATGTTCATTAGGGAAATTTGTGGCTCTTTAAAGCCCACAAGCTTTACGCGTTTATGTAAATATATGCAAATGATGAACACTTCCAGGGATAGGGCAGCCACAGCTTCTCTGGAAAACCTATGCCAGGGTGTCAATAGCCTCACAGTGAAGAAGTTTTTCCTAATATCCAGTCTAAACCTATTCTTTTCCAGATCAAAGCCATTCCCCTTGTCCTGTCACCACAGCTCCAGATGAAGAGTCCTTCTCCATCAGATCCTTCCTAAACTTTCAACACCTCCCAAACTCTGGCTCCTCACTGATGTAACTGGCTGTGCAGGGATTTGTGCTTTATTTAGAAGAGTCCAACCCACTCCAAAAAGACTCTGCAAAGAGCCAAGTTCTGGCAGAACAAGAAAAACTTTGAGTCACAGGGCAAAACTATCCATGAAATCAGCTGTGTAAGAAACAAATGAAAAAACATTTCAAACTCCTAACATGAGAACATGCTGCTTCACAAACACATCTCAAAGGCTCATCTTCCTTCAGAGACTGCTTTACATTGCAGGAGCTTTGAATATTATCTATTTGAATAAATGTTGTGAGGTTTTCACCTCATAGCAGTTTCTGCAGGAACTTGAGGCAGCACTACCACATGGAGAACGTGTTCCAGCAGAGAACAGCCTGAATCCACAGGCTGCTGCATGCAAAATTCCCTTCAGAAGTAAAAACTGACCAATTACATTCCCTTAAAAACAACATTAGTACAGAGCTCTTTGGAGAGATCTCTGTAGAGATATTTGGAGAGCACTGCTGAGAAACAGGGCTGAGAGGAGCAAGATGAGAATGAGAATTCCCTCTGAGCTCCCTCAGGGAGCAGCAGCAGAAATTCTACTCTGGAGCACAGGCACTTGTCTAGCAATTTTAAAAATAATTTGTTTTTTTGTAGCACTGCCTGCCTGCTGTAAAACTTGTTAGCTCAGTGCATTCTACCTCAAAGTTACCTACAGAGCACAACAAAGCTTTGCACAGAACTGCACCTCCAGAGAGATGGGGAAGGGATGAGAAAAGAGAAGAAAAGGCACCGGTTTGGATCCTTACACATGCACTGCCTGTCTCTCCATGCTGCTTTTACTCTTCAAGTCTGTTCTCCAAGGTCTGGAGACACAAAAAAAAGTTCACTACAAGCTCTGCAAAGCGCTTGGAGTGGAAGTTTTAGCTATAGGTTTGGGGAGAGTGAAAACCAGGAATTCAGTCCTGGCAGTGCACGAATCCCTGAAGCTTATTTTACAGCACAAAAACAACACTTTAGAGCTAAGAAAATTCCCTCTGGCTAGAACATTGCATGATTTAAGGATGGCTTGAGCTGGTGGGAGCATTCCCATCCCAGAGAAGTGCCTGCAGCAAACTGTGTCCAACACTCTGTACCCAGGACTAAAGGGAAAGGGGATAAATTGCAGCAGTTACTCACCAAACTGACTATAAGGGAATTCTGGCTGAGCAGTCGGGGGTTTGCTCATGTCCTGAGTTGCCTGAGATGGTGGTGGTGGTGGAGGAAAAGCGAGTGGTGCTGCCCCCGGAGTGGCAGGTGGAGGGGGGACTCCAGGGGGGGCAAACTGGTCAGGTGGAGGAGGTGGAGCACCATAACTAAAACCTGGAAGGACAGAACAGGTGAACATCAACATCCTGCTTGGCTTTAGAGATGATACAATTTAAACCCAACATTTCTGAGGCTATTAAAGCCCAGGTGTTTGTGACCAGTGGCTGCACAGACATTCACCTCGACACGCTGGTCACCCCCATGGCCCAAAGATCTCAGCAACTCACCTTGCACAGGTGGGAGAAATGTCCCCCCAAAGGCAGAGGCTGCAGCAGAGAAAGGGATAAAGCAGAACTGGGGACCAAACTCGGTGCTTACAGACATGATAAGTGAGGAGGAAGCCATATTATCCAAGATTTTAGGAGAAAAAAGTATCTCAAGGTAACTGGATACTATTTTCCACCTTCTTTAAACCAGGTATGTGACAGACTTTTGAGATGGTGGCCTGAGAGGTAGGAGCTAAAATCCTATTTGTATTTCCAGTTCCAGTTATGACCTTAATTCCTTAAGCTCCTCCAAAAAACCCTGCCAGTGTTTGGCCCAGGTCACCGGCAGTGAGCTCTAAGTTTTCTCTCAGATGTCCTAACAAAGGTGCACAAAGTATCTAAATTTATTTAGCAACACAGATTTAAACTAGAGAACAGAAATGATTACTGCATCCAAGAATAAAATAATCCAAGAAAAAAAATGCTACAGTTAATTGTAGCTCTGAATATATAATCTGAGAAAAATAATTAAGGATAGGTGAAACACAGGGGGAAATCAAAGTCCAGCAAACAATGAGGAAAAGCTGAATTTGGAGCTGGATGTGCTCCAGCTCCTGGAGGTCACTTACTAAATGGTGGAGGGGTGCCATAGCCCTGTGGAAATCCTTGTGGAGGCGGGAATCCCCCGGGAGGTGTGGAGACTATGTATGAGGTAAATGGTGGTGGTGGGGGAGGAGCTCCTCTGCCTGGAGGAGGGGGTCCATATCCACCTGGAAAAGGAAGAGAAACCCAAAAACTGAAGCAGATGAATACCAAGGAGCTGCTGCTGGAGTCAGCTTCCTCTAGATGGGGTAAGGCTGTCGGGTGGATTTCAAACGCAGGTTCAGCCTTCTATGAATCCTCACTTTGGGAAATATTTGTCCTCCAAGTATCCCCACTGTAAATAATTGCAGTTTAGCATGTAATCCCTTGGTAACAAATTAATGTGGCTGGAACAGCAGGATGTGTGTCAGCTCCCATTACTGAGCTGCTAAGAAGCCACTGTTTTCCCCTCCGTTCTTCCAGGACAAATTCAATCAAGCTTTTAAATGTAGGTTAAATCCTACAGAAATCCAAAAATCACTGTGAATGCTCAAAGAAGCTGCACCCGTGCTTGGGAGGATTTTTTCCTTTCAGAATTGGTCCCATATAATGTACTTACCAATTGCCTGTCCAGCTGGCACCCACATCCCTACAACAGAACAAAAAAAGAGCCTTAGACACCAGCGAAGCTGCGCACTCCGGAGCAGGGATGATGCAAGAAGAAGGATTTGGCTCTGGGATAGACTGGGTATCCTCCCCATGTCCCTTATAGAGCTATTTTTATGGCCTAAGCAACACTGTGGGACTATTTCTGAATGTGTAATTCTGGAAAGACTCTGAATCATTCAGCAAATGACACTCAGAATAAGACAGCAGCTCCCAAACCCAAATCAGATGGAGTATTCGAGAGCTGCCACATACCAAGTGCAAGAAACTACAGTACTACAGAGAACAAAACCCCAGAGAACCCCAGCAGACTACACATCCAAGGGATTCTTAATTTACTACCAAGTTTATCCAAGTTATTTTTGCAGTTTTTGAAGCATAAAAAAAGTCTTTCCCATCCCTTGTGCAGTGCTGAGATTAAAGGATAAATGCGCTCGTGTCTGACATTAATCTTTCCAGGAGATCAGATATCATTTTCCCTACTAATCACTGCATGGAAAATAATGGGAGTTTCTCAGTTTGCAGATTAGCACATCTGTGCACAATGTCAACCCTCAGCTGCAGCTTTCAAGTTAATCAGCACTGTGGGGAAATGAGCAATCCCTGTGCTGCACTTCCATCCATCGGAGCGGGGATGGAGCAGCCACGCTCCCTGCAGCCCCCCAGGTGAACATTTCTCATCTCTCAGAGCAAGCAAGTCACAGCAACTCAATTATCCCTCTGCATTTCTCCAGAAGTTATCAAAATTGTCTTTGGATGAACTCAGCGTGTTTATCCTGCCTCTGGGATCTCAGGGGGGTTGCAGCCATCAAACCCAGGCTGCTCCCGAGCCCCGCAGGGCTCCTGGTGTGCACTGAGTGCTCCCTGCACCAGAGCTGCCTGGTGCTTTCCCAAGCTACATTAAGCAATAAAATTCAAAGGCAAGGCCATCCATTTCCCCCCTCATCCCTTTCAGATTTTCCTGATAACTTCCTTTGAAACTGCCTCATCCTTGAAAAGCCATATATATCTCAGCCAGATTTGTCACTGGGGCGTTGTACAGAACTCACTCCACAGCTGGAGTCACACCTGGAGCCTTCCCAACACCTTCTCCGAGTTCCCCCAACCCACAGGGATTCCAAGTGGGGAGAGGCAGCTCCAAAGGGAACAGGTGGAACAAACCTGGGACACGTGCCAGGCCTGGCACCGCCTCCTGCCAGTGAAACGGATTTTTGGGAAAAGCAGGGAAAAAACCTCACAAAGGACTGGGGGGTGGAACTTCAGTCCTGCTATCAGAGAGATAAAGCTGGGCATAACATCTAGTCCAGAAAACCGAAGCGCAGCGAGCTGGAAAGGCCGGACAGGGAGGGGGTGGCACCCTGGGCAGGGCGGGCAGTACCTTGGGGGCCGTACCCCTGCTGCCAGGTCGGAGGGGGCTGCCCTGCCCAGCCGTTGGCAGCGCTTGGCATGATCCTGCTTCCCCACTGGCTGGCCCCCGGTGGCCCCGGAGTTTGGCTCTTGCTATCCCGAGGCTCGGCGCGTTTCACCTCCACCTAAACAAACAGAGGCAGCGCTCAGCAGGGCTGGGGGGGCCCCGCGCCCCCCGGCCCCTCACACACACCCGCAGGTACACTTAAGACTACACTTAGCATCTTATGACTTATGTCTAAGTACTTAATTATTAAAACTTAAGGCCAGTATTTTACAATGTTTCTCAGGTACAGTGTAGGTGATGGTAAGGCATTACGAGTCCTACTGTTGAGGGATTCCGAGAAAAGCATCCTACAAATCACTTCAGTCTCGTTGGCTTTAATCTTAAAACAGCAGTACCCTCTTACAGCAGCTCTGCACTTAAAACAGCAGAATCTTGGACATTAATGACAGACTGATTTCATGTTCAAGGCAGGAGATACGAAGATGATGTTTTCAGTTAAAAAAACAGAATTTTGAGTGAAGAGGCTGCTCTGAAAAAGGGTACTAATGCTTTAACCAAACACATTTGGGGTCCATTTGGAAGTGACAGTTTAACCCACCCCAACTAACTGCAATTTCAGCTCTGCTCATACCTGAGAAACACACATTTTTTGAGATTTTTTTTTTTGTATTGTTGTATTTTTTTTAAACTTAAGATTTTATTTAAATGTCTAATGGAAGATAAAGACTTACCTTCCCCAGGCTAACGCTTAAAGAATCTCAGTTAACTCAAACAATGTCAGAGGGAATGGATGTGATAAGAGAATCTTACATTACATCTAACAAAAAAGTAAACAAACATGCAAGTAATAAAAATGGACAGTTGAGTCAATAAGCAATCTTCATACTGTGTTAAGTCAGTGACAAAACCCCTCCTGTTTTAAAAATCAGTAACCACAGTGCTTAACTTATTTCATTCCAAGATAAAATGTCCTAGTGTTCCCAGCCATGGAATAAGTGCATTTGACCTACTTAAAATAAGCTGCACATTCAACATAAACCTCTCAAAAAAAAAAAAAAATCTAGTTCTGATTTAATGAAACCCTCTCAGCACTCGTTGAATTTGAGGCTTTTTTTTTTTTTTTTCCATTTCATGATTAATTTTAATGGGTGCCAGAGTACAAAGAAAATAAATCTCAATCATCAATGGGCCTGAGTAGTATGGAAAATAAAGTATTCAGAATTCTTCCTGCCATGTCTTAAAAGCCATTCATGTCGGAGAACAAACAGGAAACAGGCACAAGGCAAGGACAAAGCCCCCCACACCCCCCCTGCCAATGCCCCAAGGACATGAGACATGACAGTAACCAAATCTCTGTCAGCTCAAGGCCCTTCCAGAGAGGAACCAAGGGAATTTTTCAAAGGACTCAAATTAATGAGTCTTAACACATTTGCCTTGAGGGAATTCGGTTATTGCTTACAAAAGCAGAGGCCTTCTTGCAATTTTAATTTTTTCCCCCTCCTTTCAACAACATATGGATTCATTTCAGCAATACCTTTTTAATTACCAAAAAGACAGAGATACCATTTTTAAAGCAGGCATGATTAGGCAGTGAAGGAGAGAGCAGGGGATCTGGAGCTCATTAATCCTTGTGGAAGAATCCCATTAATTTTTCAGTGCACACTTGGAAGCAGGGAACTGCCAAAGTGAAGACTGAAAATTCCCTGTGCAATAGGGAGGTTCAAATTCCACACCTGCCTAGAGCCCAGCTTACCCCAAGAACTGAGGCAACTCTATTAATCTGAGCAAAAAATCACTGAGTCCTGATTTTTTTTTTTTTTTTTTTTTTGGTCACTGAAAGGGGGGGGAAAGGGCAAAAATCAATTATTTCAGTTTGGAATTGGGTTTGTTTGGGGAACACAGAGGAAGTCCCAGTGCTGTGTCAGCAGCAAAGCAATGAGGTGACATCCAGAGGCTCACACTGGGCTCTCCATCCTCTCCCAGCACCTTGTGCACGTTTATCCTTTGTTCCCATTTGGATCTGCTGCTTTGTGGGATCAGCTTCCACTTTAAGGGCTTGCTGAAGGCAATTCCAAGGGCAGATCAGGGAATACTGGGGAGATACAGGTGATCCTTAAACATCCCTGTGTGATTTACTGCACCTGCTCACACCAGGAACCAAGAACTGATGCTCTGGATCCCACAAGTACATTCCTTTGTTCCCATTATCAGGAAACCACCCAGCCTTCCACCCCAAAACAAGTTCACAGGAAATAAAGGCATCATTAACACTGCAAAATGAACCAGAACTCCACTGATATGCAGAGTGTGTCCCTTGCTAGCTAAGGAAAGGCTTATGAAATATCACCACATAAAAGACATTAAAGACAATTAAAAACTCACATAATGCAATAATTTAAGGAATGTGAGAATCTTCTATGTCTCCCTGAGTGCCCTCACTTCAAGTTTAGCACTTTTAACATTTAGTTTAAAATCTGGATATAACTTAAAGCTGTGCAAGGACTTAAATTTACCAGAATTTCCTGTGGTTCATTTTTCTTTAAATTACTCTTTTCCCTATATTTAAAACTTGGGTGTCCTACAACAATTTATTTGGCCTTTAGGTTTGGGTTTCGGGTTTTTTTTCCACAGGTAGAAGTATGTTCCTTGCTGAGTAACATCAAAGGAGCCTAAAAAACTCCTGCCTATCCAAACCCCATTTGCTGACAACACAGTATGAAGATGAAACAACCAGAGGTCACTTAACTGCATTGTGGTTAAATACTATATAGAGTACGTGGGTTGGTATCAAAGTTTCACAGTAAGTGACCCAATTTTTTAAAAAACCAATCCTTCAGGATGTTTTTTTTTCTCCCTTTTTCTTTTAAAGTTCAAGATTACATAAAGCAGATTGTCTGACACCACCTCAAGATTTGAGTATCAAGTACACATCTGAAGGAGTGGTATCTTAAACCAAGCCTTGAAGAACTCGGATTTCACTGGGATTCTGTTTTTCCAACAGCTGGAAATCACGGATTTCTCTCCTTGCACCACAGCAGTGCTCAAAGCAGAGGCAGTGAGCACCAGTTCACCCCAGTGATGATGATCCCAGCTCATCTGCTCAGCCAGAGCAGCCCCCAGGTCTGTACACACAAGGCCTCACCCCAAGCAGAGCCCACAGCCTGAATCCTCAGGCTTCCAAGCCCTCCCTTCCCCAAGCTGCCCCTACCCTAACTGCCCTTCTCCAGCAAACTCAGACTTTCCCCACCTCCATGGATAAAGCCTTGAATTTGGACTGCTGTGCTCTCCCATCAACAATTAAGTTGGATTCCCCAGTGAAATCGCTCGTTGCCCAAGACTTGGTTCTTTCTTAAGGTAAAATAAAACTACAACTACACACTTTTTTGCCCATGATGTCGTGAAAATGCATGTTGACAGCCTGGTCCACTGATTGTTCGTCCTCGAAAGTAATAAATCCAAAACCTAGCCAACGACGAAGAGTGAATCAAGGTAGCAGGGTGTTGTGACACAAAACAGGATGATGAACAGTATTAGGGGCAGACCAAGGGTTCAAGCAGGGGTTTCAGATAACGACACTTGTGTTCAATTGGCAAAAACTCTGAGGAAATTGCAACGGATACTTCCTGTGAAGAGGCTTTAGTGCCTCGTCTCGATTGCGCGCATGCAGCTTCGAACTGAGCTTGTTAACCGGCTTTTAATTTGATTTTATTCCTCATCCACCTACCAGGAAATGGAAAAAAACTGCTAAAATCAAAATACTTGTGGAACAGCAGATTGAAGTCAAGCAACTTTGCTGCTCCTCCCTTTGATTCAGCCTAGTTTCCCAAGGAAAACCTATCATATATCCCTGTTCCCCAAAGCTGCAAAGCAACTTCCTCCCAATCCCTTAGCCCAGCTTCCAGTTAGGGAATATTTTCCATAGAAAAGAAAGTTAGTTTTGAAATGTAGCTGTTAAAGCATGAGAAATTTTACCACTCCATGGATGAATGAGAAGCTTCAGAAACTAACAACCTACATCAGAGGTTCTCGAGTTTTCCACACCTTGGAGAAAAAGCACGGAACAGGTGTTACTCCTTCCCAACAAGGCAGCCCCCTGTGAGGTGATGCTCACACAGAACGTGGTGTCGCTGCCACGTCCTGAATCTGTTTCATTTCTTGTATTTCCTGTTGGTTTCCTTTTGAAAATCCACACAACTTTCAGTCCTTTTTGCCCCCAATGGGTGGCTCATTCCCTTCCACCTGACCACAGCCCTGGCTGCTGGCAGCTCAGCTGGATCCAGCAGCTTTTGATGCTTGGAGAAAACTCTGGGAAAGGAGGCAAAGCTCCCCTTTTGGAGGTCACTCTGAGAACCACTGCAAGTAGGTTGTAGCTGCTGACACAGCCGAGAGAGTGGCAAAATAGTGGTTAATCCCCCAGGACATGGCGGCTGCTTCATGCCATCACCCACTGGCTGCTGGTGGGGACAACCCAGGGCAGGGAGGGACACATGCAGTACAGGAATTGTGCCATTCTTTGGATTAGCTACGGAGTGGGGGAAAGGGGGGAGAGCAATAAAAATTAGAAAAGAAACCCGAGGTGCGGCGTGGGAAGCGTTTATGGAACATGGATGCGGTTCTGCTTTTCTGAAACCCAAGATTTCCCCCTTGGTTTGCGTTTTGCTTTGCAGCTAGTGCTGACAGCAGCCAAATCTTGCTCTAAAGCGTTACAGAATACAGATCTAGCACAGGAATGTCTCTCCACGCTTATCCAACTGCGTTGGGTAAGCCCAAAGAGGCCTAGTGTAGAGAAAGTTTATATATATATATATATATAAATACACAAAGATACAGGCCAAAATAGATTCCAGCAGGTCAAATTCTGCTGTCAGCAACAAGAGCAAAAGACATCACTAAAATAAACTGAAAATAAAAAGGAAAAAACTTGGCATTTCCCACACACAAGAGACTGGCAGTATAAACGAAGTTTTGTGGAGCTGTGATGAAAGCAGCCTCAAAGCTGAGAGCAGCATTTCATCACAATATATTTGTCTGAGTTAACCAGAAATCCGAGTGTTGGAGCCAAAGGAAAAGTGTTTGTATTTAAATCACGTTTAGTATTCCAGCCTTTGTCTAAAAAGAGATGGGGAAGAAAAACAATGGATTCCATCTGGATATGAAGGTTGTTGTTAAATTTGATTCCAAAGCTAAAGGAGGGGAACGGATTGTGGGATGGGGTTGGAAGGGTGGAACAAGGAGAGCAAGAGGTCATTGAGAAAAGCAATAAATAAATTTTAAAAAGGGGATTTAAAAGGGTCAGACAGCACAAGATAAAGAAGAGTACAGACGTCAGAGTAACACAGCAAAACTCCAAGGTGAAGTTTTAAGCAGAAGTGATGAAACCCCCCACCTGCAGCTTCAGCTTTTGAAGGACAGAACTCTGTTAAAGGCTGGAGAAATGAAATGCAACCAGCAGGAATCCAAGAGGACCAGACCAGAGTGACAGAGCTGGTCTGCAGCCAAGGGAGGAGGAGAACAGACAGAGCAAGAACCTGGAAATCCCTTCCCAGCTGTTGGCTTGGCCAAGAACAGAAACCAGGAGAAGCTGAGACTGCACCAAAGCCATTTTGGTTCTTCAGAGATGTGACATGGCTGCTGTGCTTGGGGCTGTGGGAAGAGTTTGGAGGAAGCAGAGCTGGCAGGAGCAGGTAGGACTGGGAGGAAGCAAAGATCATGTGGATACCTGACTCCAGTCAGCTCCTCAAGGACATCACCTGAGAATTTGGTGCCTCCTGAGGAGCTGGAGGTAAATGGATGCTACAGGCATTAGGAACAGGGATCATTTTCCCTCCTCCTACCAGTAAACCAATGTGCACTTCCACAGGAAGGGTGGTAAAGTGAATGGGAAAAGGCAAAATTCAGAAGGGTCTGAGGAGAGATGGCATTGAATTGGCCTCTGGAATTTTCTCTACAATCATGAAAAGGATAAAGGGACAGAGCAGCAAGAGAACACAGAGAGAAGGCAAGAGAAAATGTGTTCTGGGATGCACAACCAGAAGTACCCAACACAAACTCGAGGAATTTTTCCTAGCACCCCCCAGGGACTGCCAGGGCCATTTTGGGAGATGTGTTAGTCAGCACACTAAAAAAAGCCTAGAACAGCACAGAAACAAAAGGCAGAGAGAGAGGATTCAAGAAGTGCTTAAGAAGTCTGATGAATTAGGGGAGGAAGTTTTCTGTGGGTGGAGACAAGACCTTTCCCCCACCTGGCACTTGTGCTTTGCACCCCAAGCCCTCCTTTGCCTGTGTTGCTTTTAGTACAGCTTGAAGCAGAGAAGCCATTAATTGAGACAGGATTAATCCAGACCAGGCATGATGTTTAAGTACCTTTTGCACAGAGGCTGCAAGGCTGGGATTAAATATTGCAAAGATGGAGATGATACAATAATTACTGAAATATTTCAGAACTTCAGCCCCAAATTACATTTGAATGCCAGTGCCTTTGTCTCCTCTATCCAAAACCAGCTGCTCTAAAGCATTGAAACAGATGAATTTATGTGCTGCTTAAATCAAAGGTATCTGCTGGAAGAAGATTAGGATAGCTAAAGCAAGAAAACAAAAAAACAAATATATTGAAACTTCGTTTACACTCCAATAAAAGACAAAGCCCGTCCCTCCTCTGACTGCGGAACTGGCCTGTACCTCTGTGATAAATTATCACCTAGAGAGAAGAAATCTAAAGAGATATCGTTAATCACAGTCAAACAATTCACAGAGAGAAAAGAAACAAAAAAAAGAACTTACTTAACATTACCATACTTTACTATGAAACACTTAAATATGTCACTAAGGATGTATGTCTAAATTAAAAATAAAACTAAGACTTAACAGCTTAATAAATATGAAGTGAAGGATATATTTCTTAATAATGAGGCAGAAGAGAAATGAAAAGTTCAGATGGCAAACTATTCTCTAGCATGTCCAACATGCTACAGGGGTGGGAGCACAGCTAAGCTTCATGTGCCAAAATATTGCCTCTTCCTTGGCAAACAAATGGTGGATGCAAAGGGACGTGGGTGACATGGAATTGCTTCATATTTTGACCAAAGGTTCCCAGCTTGATTCAATATCTAGTGAAACTTTCAGGTTTTTGGGGTTTTTTTCCTCTCCCCTCTTAAAAAGCAATCTGGTACAAAGGGATTGTATATCCCAATTAAAAATATGCATACATATATATATATTTCAGAATTATTTTGTGCTGTTTAAGAAGAGTTTTTCTTTAATTTGAGGTGAAGCCATTTAACCAAAACAAAAAGCAGGTGATGGATGGATTCTGTCCTGTCTCGTGCTCTGGCTGGAGCACCCCACATGCATTTACAGACCCAACGTACCTTTCATGTGGAACAGGAGGAAAATCTGCTTATTTTTCCTCCCCTCAAAAGTACCTTAAGCCACAGAAGTGGCTCGAGAATCAAATTTCATTCAACTATAAAAAAAACCCCAACCCATCAATGAGCATGAAACATCTGAGTTGAAATGCACAGACCCAAGTGAAGCTGGAGATGAAGAGTCTAGACTTGAAGTGATGTTTGCCCAGTGAATTATTCTTTTTCCTGAGGCAACACAGGGAAAAAAAAAAAAAAATCTACCTTTTCTGATGGTGTGAAATAGTTTGCCATCTGACTATAGGAGAGTATGAAGAAATTTCAAGGACAAACTAGATCAGCCTTTACCTCGGGGCCTCTGTTTCTCTGCGTCATAGATCATTACAACTTCAGTGACCTGGAAGAGAGAAGGGAAATTCTACTCCCTGTGCTACCAGGGGAGGGCTGCAACAGTCACCACCAGCTGGTTCCTGCTCTCTACCCACAAAGCACAAGCCAAGTGCAGCCATCATCCCAGCAACAGCACAAAAACAGGGAATATTGCTCTTCCTGGGAGTTTACAAAGCCTGAGCTCATCTCTATTGTCTCATCACACTTGACATTTTAATCTAACATTGAGGTTTTGTACTATTTGTACCCACTCTATGGCCTAGTACACACCCCAAAGGTTTGTTTTCCAACAACTCATCAGTGTTGCTTTTTAAAACATGATTTTCCCCATTTTTAACCATTTTCACTTTCACCATGAAAAGCAGCTTGAGCTGCAGGCACCTCCAGGAACATGCAGGGCTCCTCTGATTGAATTACTGGAGCACCAGAGAGGCCCAGAGCACCAGTTAAACCAATGCTTTAAACAGCTTTACAAAACCCCTCTAAGTTCTGGATGAGCAGTATCAGTGTGATTTTAACCTAAAAAAAGAAAAAATGGAAATTGCAAGCTGTTCAAAGGCTTCAGGATTATTCTTCTCAGAATGAGCACCACAGTGAGCTACAATTTAAACAAAACCTGAGGTGTAATGTTTATGTCAACATTAAAAGCTGAAGGGAACTGTTCTGAAATCTCTTAGATGCAGAGAAGTGGTCACAAAATGGGTGTGATTTTGTAAAATTGCATCCTGAAGACAATCTTAGGATATTTTCACTCGTGAATAAAAATGAGTTTAAAGTCTGACACAATTTTATCTTTACTTACAGCTAGAAAACATTTGGGTTTGAGTTGCTGCACTCACTTGAGCACATCCTACTGGATGCTCCCAGCACGGGCTGGGGGATCCAGGTGGGGATTATGCCATGGGACAGTCAGTGCCAGATTTGTCCCTCCCCTGGTCCATTTGGGTCCTCTTCACCCTGGCCTTAATGACCCAGCAATTACCAGGGCTGAAAATCAGTGCCTGCCTTGGGCTCTTCACTCTGGTGGCCACAAAACATTTGTGAGCCTCCACTGCTCCAAAAGGACTCGTTACAACTCCAGGAAGATTTTCTGATTTCTATACTATGAGTAAAGTGCTACTACTTACTTTTAAGGGCACTTACAGTTGTGGCTGTTGCCTTCTACACCTGCAGGACATACCCTGTATCTCCCCAGCATCCAGGGCACAGCTGGAAAGCCAAGTCTGTGAGGAAGAGCCTTTAGAAACTACATCCCACAGCTGTGGAACGTGCTCCCTGTTTTTATTATTAGTCTACTGCAGCCTTTCAAGCTAAAGAAACAGTTGTTAGCTGTTGCTTTTTGTGTTTTTAAATGAATTATCTTAATGGAATTTTAAACACTGATTTAACTTGATAAACTTAAGAATTCGTTTCTCAATAAATCCTTTGCTGCCACTAAGAAATGTCAGAAAAAAGTTATTGAAAAAAGTATGAAAAACTACACTAAATGCCAATCAAGTTCATTTTTAGCAGCAAAGTCCTGAATTTAACTCACACAATCATTAACTTCCTCAAACTTATTCACAGCTGAATTATTTAATTCAGTAGTTTATAATATGCCCCCACTTCCTTGAGGGCAGTGAGAGCTGGGATAAATGGGAATTAAAACTAAATTAAAACTAAATTAAAACAAAATTAGAGAAGATAGGCATCTCAGTCCAAGGTTACAAACTGAATGAAAGAAGGTGCATGAGGAGCAGTTTGTCTCAGAATGGAGGTTCTAGGGACATCAGAACTGAGATTCCAGATGGTTTGAAAGCAGCTACTGCTCCCCAAACAATGGCAGGAGACCCAAATTTAACCTATCTGTACACACAGCCAAATACCAGGATCTTAAAATCCAGCCCACTGAGAGACTCACTGTTCCCAAAAAAAATCAGCAGACATTTTTAATTGCCCAGCTGAAAGTTACCAAGAGAAACGTGATAAGGGGTGGGGGTGGAAATAATAATAATAATAAAAAGAATCATCTTAAGGCACCTCAGGAGTTTTTGGAAGAAGGGACAGAATAATGCATCAGGTAGACTTAGACATGAGGAGACAGAAGCAGCAAAGTAAATTCCACATGAGCAGCAGGTTCTGCCAAGGGACATTTCCAGATGATGAATGCTCACTACAGTTTCTCACAAAATGCTTCAGGTGCCCCTCCAGCAATTTGTCCAAATTACCCCCAAATTTGACAGCTTGAGGAAATGTGAGAAGAGGCACCTTCCCCCCCAGGACTCACCACTCCGAACTTCTTGAAGTATTCCCTGAGCTCTGTCTCGCCACAGTTATGAGGAATCCCACCAACAAAAATTTTATTGGATTTATTGTTATCGCTCCTGGATCCTTTCTGCTAAATCAAGGAGGAGAAAATTCAGTCAGAAGAACAATAAGGGTGGCTGCTTCTATCATTCTACACTGAACCATAAACAATGGGCTCTGGCAGGCTCAGGGGAGAGCTCCAGCCTTGAAGTCTCCCAGGCATGAAAGGGAAGCACGTTCTGAGCTCAGAGGTTCAGTGTACCCTGTTCTTCAGAGGAGCAGGAATCCTGGGCCTGTGTTCTGAGACCATTGACTCATTCTAAACTGAAATCTGGTGAAGCTGCAGGGTGTGGAGTGGGCTGGAACAGCATCAGCCCTGCCAGTGCTCTCCAGACACTGCTCTCAAATCTGAAGGACTCCACTAAAAGCATCACTAAGAGCTTAGGAAACACCACACCCAAACTGACACTGCTCTGCACAGAGCCTGCCCATGGAAATCTAAATTAAAGACACTTCTTAGAAATGAGATTTACACTCAAATTCTGCATGCAGACTTCTGCCTTTAAAACATGGATATAATCCAAAGGCATTCAAGAGGATACAGAGGGATCTCTCCTTACCCATCCTTCCTTCGGCCGTGTCCGCTCCGGCTGCATCCCCCGAGGTGTGCATGGCTTTGGATCAATCTGGAAGAAGTTCCACTTTGGTCAGACTTCAGCAGAAATTTGCTCTAAAAGTTACGTTTGTGGCAGCTGAAGCCAGCCCTGCTGACATGCAGCTCCTCAGAGCTCAAACAACACAAGCCACGGAGTTAAGAGCTGCCTTACAATAAATCATTTAAACCAGGTTAACTCTGACACTCTGCAAATAAGAAGCCAGAATTTAAAGCAAATCTTTGAATCTGGTGCAGGCAAAAAAAACCAAAACACAAAAGCAACTTACATTTCGGCCATCTAACGTATGAGGTCTGCTGGCCAGCACTGTTCCCACACAGTTGGGATCTTTAAATTTGACAAATCCAAATCCTCGAGATTGATTTGTTGTTTTGTCTTTCATTATTACACAGTCTACAACTTCTCCATACTGGGAGAAGTAGCTACGAAGAGTTTCTGTCAAAGAAAAAAAAGCAAGTATTAAACAGAGCCAGATATTAACAACACCAGACTGTGTTTGCAATTATGAGACTACAGAGCAGCAAACATGGAACACAGCTTCAAACTCATCTTTTGAAAATGATCACATCTTACTTCCTGTAAACAAATGGCAGACAACAGTTTATTTCCACTCATACAAATGGAAAACAGTAGGAAAGTGATTATAAAAAGGGTTGTCTGTTGAGCTGACAAAAACTTCAGCACCAAGCAATATAAACCTGAAAGTATTAACATATATAAAAAATGTATATATAATCATATATCTGAGCTGTCTCTACAGAAAGTTTTATTAATTAGCAGAGGAGGAGGCTCTCAGCCCAATCTCCTCCCCACAGCAATGTCTGTTAAGAGCTCCTGGCTGGGTTTTCACCACGGTCCAATGCCTGCAGCACACGTTGCTCACCTTGTGTCGTGCTCCAGTCCAGGCCACCCACGAACAGCTTTCTGCAAACAAAGCACAGGGCAGGTTTAGGGGCTACAGCAGATGCTCCATCTGATTTAAGGCACAGCTTAGCTCTTCTGGACAGGTTTGGGGGTAGCAGGACCTCCAACATGCCCTACCAAGCTGGCACCATACTCAAAGCTGCTGATGAAACCAAACCCTTCCTCCATCCCTGCTCTCTGCTCCTCCCTCTCTCACCACAAAACACTCACTTGGCTGCCAGCACCTTCTCGTGGGGTGAAAGCAAAAGCAGAACTACCATGCTCAGGCCTGAGACAGAAGTCAAACCTGTGCAGCAGGTACTAATTAACAGAGCAGCACTAATCCAGCAGCAGTTGTGAAACCATCGTACAACCCAGTTTCAAGATAGCGTCGAGCAGGTGAGAAAGTCATGGCTAAATCCCAAACTAAACTGCTTAAAACTGATTCAACTCTTCCTCTTCAAAGAGCACCCAAATCTGCAGGGTTTCCTGTCCCAGCATGCCCAACGACCTGGGTAGGTGCTACAGGAGCTCCATGCCAGGCTGCCAGCTCTGCAGCTCTTTATCAACTCCTGGGTGTGCCAAAACTTCCAGCAGTCATTTATTTACTCAGTAATTAAAGGTTGGTTAGAGCCACCTCAACACTTGGCCCTCATCAGTACCAAGAATCAACCCCAAGAAACACCCTCATTGCAGTCTGCAGCTTCCTCCTGAGGAGCAGCATCAACCTCCTCTCTCTGGGAGCAGGAGAAGGATCCAGGGAACAGCTGGAGCTGTGTCAGGGGAGGTTCAGGCTGGGTATCAGGGAAGGTTCTTCCCCAGACTACACTGGGGCACTGCCCAGGCTCCCCAGGGAATGGTCCCAGCCCCAAGGCTGTCAGAGCTCCAGGAGCGTTTGGACAGCGCTCTCAAGGACAGGATGGGATTGTTGGGGTGTCTGTGCAGGGCTTTGATGATCCCTGGGCTTCCCTTCCAGCTCAGGAGAACGTGTGATTCTGTGGAAAAACTCTGCTGTTAATGGATCCATGGCTCTGCACAGACAAGCACTGGGATAGTTTATTTTTGGGTGATGCCCTCAGGTTCTCCATCGGACCTCAAAGACAAAAAACATTTTCTTGCTTTGTCTTCTACTCACCTTCACCTATACCTGAGTACAGCTGAGGGTGGTGGGAATTCCTGCACCCTCACTTACATGGGCAAAGTTGAATTTCTCCTAACAAAAAAAAAATACTGGACTTCCCCTCACCTGCTCTTTTCAGGAGCAGGTAATGAGAGGGAGAGCCCAGCCACCCCTAGTAAGAGCTGCAGGTGCACTGGGAGTACCAGGGAAGTGAAAGCCTTGCAACTGGAAGCTCCTGTGCAGCAGGGCAGCTCACTGACAAAACCAGCCTGCCCCTTTCCACTTTGATTCACTTCTCTGTGATAGCACATCATGTCACGACCCTTCTGCACCAGCCAAAGTGACAAAATTCAATACTACACAGCACCTACGAGCCTTGTTCCATTGAGGCAAATTCTGTTCCTAAGTTACAAGCCGAGACGTGACACGAGTCTTGTCTTTCACAAAAACAGACCAACTGTTAAGCGCTGATCAAAGCGTCTCCTTGAGCAGCCAGCAAACAACTGAGCTGGTGACACGCGAGGCAAAGACAGCCCTCAGTGTCACAGCGGCGGCGGCCGCCTCTGCTGCGTTATCGTCACGCTAAAGGACGTGCCAGCCCTCCCCGAGAGCAGCAGGGCAGGAGCTGCATCCCTGCCCTGCCCTCTCTCAGAGCAGGCCTGTTTTCTGCGGGCACGTTGGGCATGACCAAGTTTCCCTCAAGGATTGGAAAAGTGCCCCCAGCTCCCTCTGGCAGAGCTGGCTCCTGGCACGGGCTCAGGGCCTTGCACAACAGCAGCCAGTTCACGGCAACAGGTTGTGTTCTGGGACCAGCCAGGCTTCGCCAAGGTGGCCCCACCATCCCGGTGGCTGCCACAACTGTCCCCTGACCACCTTCCCTCTCCACACACAGGACACAAACCCCTCTGCTGTGCCATTATTCTTAAGGAAAATAAGTAACTCTAATTTCCTAATAGCAAAGTAAAACCTGACCCCTGTCCCCTGACCACCTTCCCTCTCCACACACAGGACACAAACCCCTCTGCTGTGCCATTATTCTTAAGGAAAATAAGTAACTCTAATTTCCTAATAGCAAAGTAAAACCTGACCCCTGTCCCCTGACCACCTTCCCTCTCCACACACAGGACACAAACCCCTCTGCTGTGCCATTATTCTTAAGGAAAATAAGTAACTCTAATTTCCTAATAGCAAAGTAAAACCAGCTGATCTACTGCTATATTCACAATAAAGTTTTGTTACGTGTTAGAGACATTTTCTTCACCAACCATATTTGAGGTTATGGTTTGTTTTGGGGTGTTTTGAACTAAATTTGATAGCTTGGTATAAAAGATTAATCGATTTTACATCCTTGTAAAAGTACCAGCTGTGTTCTGAGAGAACACCAAGCTGTCTGCGAGGAGGGAGGTCACTGAAACCTTCCAATTCCACCATGAATTATTTGTAGTCACCCTACATGGACTGCAAAAGCAAAGCTGGGTAGCTCAAGGCCAGCTGCAGAAGCTCTATGGAAATCCACAGCCCCGGTTTATACACATGCTGTGGAATACCAAAAGCCAGGAATCCTCTGCCTTGGGATCCTCCGTGGTTTGAAGACACTGAGCAGGCCAAAGTTCACAAAAATCCAGATGTGGTATGGTACAGGACAGCTGTGAGGCAGGATGGGTGTGTGAGTGCTCCTGCCCCCACACTCAGCTGCATCACCAGCCCTTTCCCAAGGTCTCACCCACACTCCATCCCAGAAAACTTTTGGTCCTAACAGTTTATGGGCTGGCAGTTATTAAATTCATAGAAATGTATAAAATTGATAGAATGTCCTGAGTTGGAAGGGATCCATGAGCATTGAGTCCAGCACGGACACCCCAACAATCCCACCCTGAGCATCCCTGGGAGCAGTGTCCAAACGCTCCTGGAGCTCTGGCAGCCTTGGGGCCGTGACCAGCACCCTCTGGGGGAAGAACCTTTCCTCATCTCCAACCTGAACCTCTCCAGGCACAGCTCCAGCCTCAGGTTCTGCCCCTGCTCCCAGAGAGCAGGGGTAGCTGCTGCCTCTTGGGAAGAAGCTGCAGACCCTGCTGAGTCTCCCCTCATGTTCTTCAATGTTTTTAGTTTACATGTGCTGACACCACCCCAAAGCCCACACCTCCATAAAGCTCCAAATTTACAGACAGGAGGACACCACAGTCCATCTCTGCTGGAATGCAAAGCCACTCCAGCTCAGCCAGTGACAGCACCAACCACCAGCCTGGCTTTTGGGCAGGTGAGTCTGTCCACTACGAGCAGTGAGATCCTGACAGGTGCAACACCCCTGAAGCAGCAGAATTCCCCACAGGGATCACCCCAAGAGCAGAAAGTGGGATAACAACTCCTCAGAAGTTGCAGCTGTATAATAAATTTTAACCAAGTGTTCTGCCTCGCTACTTCCTGGGAGAATTTTCATTGCTAATTTATTCTTTGTTGCCATAAACATACTTGCTGCTGGAGCAAATCAACTCAGGATTAGTAAAAAAAAGCATGTACAGGTATTTTAAAACCACCAAAACTCAACAAAAGCATAAACTCTTTGCCTACATAAACAATCTGGGGTTTGATTAATAGCTCTGATCAACACCTCAGCACAGCCCCCATCAGCTGCAGGACAAAAGGATCAAGATCAGCACCTTTCTTCATCCAAACCAGCCCCAACTATTAATTAATTACAACAAATAACACTCAACAAGGCCCCTGCCTACCCATGCCCAGACACCTGCAAGGCTTACAGCTTCCTTGGGTACTTTCTCTGAAAATCTCTGCCTAGAAAAGCAGCTGAATCCGTAACTTCCCATCCAGACCTGCCTCTCACAACAGCTTTAAACCAGAGCTTCCTTCTGAGGGCTGCAGCAGCTGAGTTTGTTCTACGCTCTCATCTTCCCTCTGAGCGCTTTTGGGGGAGGAGAATAAAGAAAATTTCCGTCTCTGATTAACCCCCAATTCTTCCCAATCTGATCACAGCTCTGAAGGAGCACAGCCTGTGACTGGGAACAAACTCTGCGACAGCCCAGCCTGCTCAGGAGGGGAGCTGATGATATTCCATGGAATAGCCTGGAGGTTATCCATGGAGGGGAGCTGATGATATTCCATGGAATAGCCTGGAGGTTATCCATGGAGGGGAGCTGATGATATTCCATGGGATAACTGGAAGGTTATCCATGGAGGGGAGCTGATGATATTCCATGGGATAACTGGAAGGTTATCCATGGAGGGGAGCTGATGATATTCCATGGAATAACCTGGATCCTGGGACTCACCTACAGCTCAGGAAGTCAGACCTGATCAGATCTCTCACAAGGCACCAGATAGTGACTAAGGCCCAGGAGCAAATAAAAACACTTTCAGAGCAAAACCCACTTATTTAAACAGGCCTCATGCAATGTGTGCTGGAATTGGATCATCTCTAAGGTCCTTTCCAACCCAAACCATTCCAATGTGATATTCCAATCACTTATCCTGCCTCCTGTACTTTTAGGATTTACAAATTAAGAACATGCAGTAAATAAGCAGCTTACAAAGCACAGGACAAGTGGTTCGTGTTTCCAGTTTCAAACAAGGTGACCAGTCCTAATGGGCAAATGCTGTGCCAAAACTTGCACTGGAAGAACCAGCCAAGGATTTTTTTTAATTTGGTTTTTGCTACTTTGAGTTCTACCATGCCCAAGCCTGCAGCCTGATCATTTCAATGTCACCAGCGTACAGCTCTCAAGCAGAATAAATAATACTGAGTGCAACTGGATGATCTCTAAGGTCCCTTCCAACCCAAGCCTTGCTATGATTCTAAAAGCACGTCAGAAGAACCAAACCAGTGACAGGTTTTCGGTTTGAAGCCCCAAAAACCCC
Source organism: Hypocryptadius cinnamomeus (assembly GCA_013400635.1). Lineage (NCBI taxonomy): Eukaryota > Metazoa > Chordata > Aves > Passeriformes > Zosteropidae > Hypocryptadius > Hypocryptadius cinnamomeus. The sequence goes on along the minus strand of VYZP01007389.1, from coordinate 6,839 downwards.
GGGAACGCTTAAAACCGGGATTTTCCTGCCTGGAACACATCCCGGGCAGAGGGCAGCAGAGGGGAGCTCGGGAGGGCAGCCCTGCGGGGGACACGGAGGGCGACGAGAGGTTCCTGGTGCCACCTTTGTCCCGCCACCTTCCCCCTCCTCCACCGCAAGCCCCTCGAGGCAGCCCTGGTGAGTCACCAGAACAAAGTCCCCAGCGGGGTCACAGAATCACAGAACAGACCCTCAAGAACCATCCAGTCCAATTCCTGGCCCTGCAAAGAACTCTTCAACAATCCCACTCTGTCCCTGGGAGCGGCGTCCAAGCGCTCCTGGAGTTTTGGCAGCCTCGGGGCCGGGACCATTATCTGAGGAGACTGGCGCCCCAGGACTCTCTGGGGGAAAAAAACCTTTCCCTGATAGCCACCCTAAACCTCCCCAGACACAGTTCCAGCCGTTCCCTCGGGTTCTGTCACTGGTGCCAGAGAGCAGAGATGGGAGCTGCCCCTCTGCTTCCCCTCACGAGGAAGTTTTAGACTGCGATGAGATCTCCCCTCACACTCCTCCAGGCTTAACACACCAAGTAACCTCAGCCGCTCCTGCTAAGGCTTCCCCTCAAGGCGTTTCACCATGTCCGCTGCCCTCCTTTGGACGCTAACACCTCACTATCCTTCTTATATTGTGGCGCCTAAAACCGCACGCAGGACTCAAGGTGAGGCCGCACCAGCAGAGCGGGACAATCCCCTCCCTCGACCGGCGTGTTGTCCCCCCGCCCCGCGTCCCCGCGTCAGGTGACAGGCGAGGAGGACACGAAGGGACAGAGGTGGGACGCGGGTGGGACGCGGGGGGATCCGGTGCGGGCGGGCGCGGGAAGCGCCGCGGGCGGGTGACCTTGGGCGCGCGCACCTGCCGCAGCCCCGCGCGCGCGCCGGTCACGTGACGGGAGGCGGGGGGGGTGTGTGTGCGCCCTCACGGTCCCAACATGGCGGGACCGGCCCCCCCTCAGCACCCCCGGTCCGGGACCGGCTCCCTCTTAACGCCCCTCCCGGCCCGGCACCGGTCCCNGGCAGTCCGCGCGCGCGGGGGGGCGGGGCCTCCGTGGGGTCCCATTGCCCGTCCCCGGGGGTCCCATTGCCCATCCTGGGGTCCCCATTACCCATCCCCGGGGGTCCCATTACTCATCCCCGGGGTCCCGTTGCCCATCCCGGGGGTCCTATTACTCATCCCCAGGGTCCCATTGCCCATCCCGGGGTCCTNCCTCAGCACCCCCGGTCCGGGACCGGCTCCCTCTTAACGCCCCTCCCGGCCCGGCACCGGTCCCCGCTCAGCCCCCCGGCCCGGGGGAGTCCCGGCGGGACCTTCTCCTGAGGTTGCGGGAAAAGGTGACCGAACCTCGCACCACCGTCCCAGCGAGCTGCCCTCCCCTTCCCCTCACCCGANATTACTCATCCCCGGGGTCCCATTGCCCACCTCGGGGGTCCCATTACCCATCCCGGGGGTCGCATAGCCCATCCCAGGGTCCCCATTGCCTATGCCGGAGTCCCATTGCCCATCCTGGGGTCCCGTTGCCTATCCCGGGGTCCTATTGCCCATCCCCGTGGTCCCATTGCCTGTTCCCGGGGGTCCTATTGCTCGTCTCGGTGTTCCATTGCCCATCCCGGGGTCACATTGCCCATCCCCGGGGGTCCCGCTGCATATCCCAGGGTCCCATTGCCCATCCTGGGGTCCCGCTGCCCATCCCGGGGGTCGCACTGCCTATTCCAGGGTCCCCATTACCCATCCTGGGGTCCCGTTGCCCACTTCGGGGGTCCCATTACCCATCCCGGGGGTCGCACTGCCTATCCCAGGGTCCCCATTGCCCATCCCCGGGGTCCCATTGCCCATCCCCGGGGGTCCCATTGCCTGTCTCGGGGTCCTATTGCCCATCCCCGTGATCCCATTGCCCGTCCCCGTGTACAGCCCTGGAGGACCAGCCAAGGAGAAACTGGGTGGGACACAGCGTGGGACTCAGCGTGGGACACAGGGAAAACCCCTTCCTCCGTGTCCCCCCCGATCCAGCCCGGCCCCACCCTCAGCAGTGCGGTCATTCCCGCTCCGGCCATGCACAGCACGGTGCCACCGGGAGCGGGGACATCCTCTGCACCCCCAGAACACCCCGGTGACCCCAGGGCCACGTGTGACCCTCAGGCCTGGCATCGCCGTGCTGCCCCGTCCAGATAAGGGCTCCCATTCCCGATAAGGGCTCCCGATCCCCGGAGGGGCCCCAGCCGGCTGTGCACACTCAGCACTTTCCAGCAGGGCTATTTAAAGCCGGCCAAGAGCCCAGTGGCCCTTTCTCTCCCTCCCCCGGCAGGCTCGGCCCGTCCAGCTGGACTTTCCTCCCGCAGCCATGAGCTCCGGAGCGGCGGCGGGGCCGATCTTCGCCGAGGGCGAGGACTGCAGGGCGGCCTGGGGAGCAGCCACGGCGGGCTACGATGAGCCCGATGCCCACCTGGAGATCCTGGGCAAGCCGGTGATGGAGCGCTGGGAGACCCCCTACATGCACTCGCTGGCCACCGTGGCCGCCTCGAAGGGTAACGGGGGGGCTCCGGGACGTGCTGGGGGTGCGGCTTCCCCAAAAGCAGCTGGTGTGGGGGGGAGATGTTCTGCTGGGGGACCCCACTGCATGTGCCCCCCACTGCATGTGCCCCCCATGCAGTGACAGGGGCAGCAGGGCCATGGTGGCATTTGTGTCCTTGTGTCAGGGTGACGCATTCTTGAAAGGGGATGGGGACATGGGGAGGGGATGCAGCCACCTCCAATCCAGGTCCTGCTGATTTTGGGGCTGTTTCACCTCCCAGGATCTGCCACTTTTGGGGCTGTTTCCCTGGCAGAGGGAGGGTTGTCTCACTGGGGGGGTTTGCTGGGGGGCAAAGGGCCACTGTGGGGGGACAGCAGGTGACAGGGACATGGGGCTGCTCCCAACTTCTCCCCTCAGTGCCAGCAGCACCACGTGCTCCCAACTTGCACCCAAAGAACCCAATTTAGGGAAAGAATGGGTCAGAATTCAGGGCTGGGGGGGGTCTGAGGCAGAGAAAACCCAGAGCTGTGAGTGCTGAGTTCCACCTGCAGGCGGCCGCGTGCTCGAGGTGGGGTTTGGGATGGCCATCGCCGCCTCCAAGGTGCAGGAATTCGGCATTGAGGAGCACTGGATCATCGAGTGCAACGAGGGCGTTTTCCGGCGCCTGGAGCAGTGGGCAAAGGCACAACCACACAAGGTCAGGGGCAGGGTGGGCTGTGCCAGGGTTGGGGGGTGCCTGTGGCCCCCCAGCTCACCCCTCTGCCCCCCACCCGCAGGTGGTGCCCCTGAAGGGGCTGTGGGAGGACGTGGTGCCAACGCTGCTGGACGGGCACTTCAGTGGTGAGACATCAACAGCAGGGTGGGCAGGGGCTGGGGTGGGGACCCCACTGCAAAGTGGGGGTGCAGCAAAGCCCAGGCCATCCCAGGGCATCCCTGAGCCATGGAAAGGGGGGAGCAGTTTGGCCAGGGTGCAGGTGGAGCCCACATCCTCCCATGGGACTGGGGACAGGGCACAGTTGTGTCCCTGGGGTCCTCGTCCTGGGGAAATGGATCCTTGTCCTGGGGAAATGGATCCTCACCCTGGGGAGCAGATCCTTGTCCTGGGGAAATGGATCCTCGTCCTGGGGAGCAGATCCTTGTCCTGGGGAAATGGATCCTGACCCTGGGGAGCAGATCCTTGTCCTGGGGAAACGGATCCTCACCCTGGGGAGCAGATCCTTGTCTTGGGAAATGGATCCTTGTCCTGGTGTGGATCCTTGTCCTGGGGGCCATCACATCGCTGCCTTCCAGGGCTCAGAGACATGGGGACAAATTGCAGTGGGAACATAACAATACCAGGCCATGGAGGGGGATGTTCCCGGGACACAGGAGCCCCTCAGGGTCTCTCCCAGCTAACGGCCAGCCCTGTGTTCCCGGGCAGGGATCCTGTACGACACCTACCCGCTGTCAGAGGACACCTGGCACACTCATCAGTTCAACTTCATCAAGGTGACAGCTCGGGGAGCGGCTCTGCGGGGAGGAGCTGGGGCCGGGGGCTGAGCGGGAGGAGCTGACCCGGCTCCCACATTCCCGGGGCAGGGCCACGCCTTCCGCCTGCTGCGGCCCGGAGGGGTCCTCACCTACTGCAACCTCACCTCGTGGGGGGAGCTGCTCAAGACCAGGTACAGCGACATCGAGAAGATGTTTGAGGTGAGTTGCTCCCCTCCCCAAAGCTGTGCCCGGGCTGAGCCAGAGCACTCCGAGGCTGTGGAGCTCATCCGCGGTGCTGGGGATGGGCAGGGCACGCCAGAGGGGAGCTCGGAGGGTTTTTCCTCCAGCGTGTCCCCACATTGTCCCTTCTCACATGAGACACCCCAACCCACGGCTGCTCCTCCCTGCCCTCCTCTCCTGCAGGAGACCCAGGTGGGGCCGTTGCTGCAGGCGGGGTTCAGGAGGGAGAACATCAGCACGAGGGTGATGGAGCTGCAGCCGCCCCGCGAGTGCCGCTACTACTCCCACCCCAGGATGATCACCCCCACCGTCCTCAAACACTGAGGGGCCGCCCGGGGAGCAGGAGCTGGGCATGAGCTGATGAGGAGGAGAAAAGCTCTGATCTCCTTTAAAGCCCCTGAGAGATGGGTGGAGGCTTGGGATGGATTCCAGTGGACAAAAGGACAGGAAACCTCCTGCCCCAGGAGCCACCTGCCCTGGAGGGGTCTTGTGGGCTCTGTGGAAGATCTCACCCTGCTCTGTCCCCTCAAGAATTGAAATTCTCAATTAAGCTGGAATTTCAGAGTGTGGTTTGGAGCCTTTGGCCAAACGGGTTCCAGAACCAGCCATTTCCTCTAAAAACTGCATCATTTTGAGAAATCACAGGGTGGATTCCCACAAGAGTCAAATAATCCAAACCAGGTGGGAGAAATGGGGCAATCTGAGGCATTTTGAGGCATTTCAGCTTCTCCTGAAGCAACTCCCCACGGAAGTTTCCCAACATTTTTGGTCAAAGCCCACGGCAGCAAATCCTGGCCTCAACACCCCCTCACAGCTCAATAAATGATGTTTTCTCTCTCCCCAGAAGGGATAAAGTCCATTAAAAGGAATGAAATACCCAAACCGCTGTTCCCGAGCGATTTATTTGTCTTTCCAAAGTGTGTTTGTCCCTCAGGCACAACCATTCCTCATCCCAGACTCCTGGGATGCATCCAGGACAGGCTGCTTTATCCCTGCCCTGCTTAGGAGCTCTACATTTAGGTTTATTAATCACATTCTGATTTTAAGCATCAGTATTTGACTTGTTACAGAAACAGAATTAATTTCTGGCCCCTGTGCACACAAAGATTATGGATTTATTAGATCCCGTGTAGGAATTACCAACAAGGAACAGGTGGTGAGCAAGGGACAAGCTCAGGGAGGGCTCAGGGATCACCTGGACATGTGTTGGTCTCAAAACTTCCCAACAAAGCTAAAAAAAAAATTCTAGCAAAGCCTTTATGTCACGACATGACATCACCTTCCCTGACAGATTGTTCAGCAGTGTTAACTCAGTAACTCAGCAGTGTTATCAAACTCAGCTCCTGCTTTTTAGCCCAGTTTTCCAACCCCTCAGATCAGAGGGGTTTATTAAAGACAGAAAAGCACCTGGAGCAGGTAGAGGTTTATTGGAAGGCGCGTGAGGAGCCGGATTTGTGCGTAGATGTGAGCAGTGCCCGGGGCAGTGAGTGGGGACATAAATAAAGGCTATTTCCTGTACCAGATCTGCATCCTCTTCTCCCGCTTGATTTTCCTCTGCAGCTGCAGGATTCCATACAGCAGAGCCTCAGCTGTGGGGGGGCAACCTGAGAGAGAGAAAGGAGAGAAGGGGGGAGGTCACAGGGCAGGTACCTGCACGGAGCTGAAGCCAGCAGCACAGGTGCCAACCCCAGGACTTATCCCAAAGCTGACTCCCCTCTGGCTTTGTGGCTGGCACAGGCAGGAGTATAAAGAAACTAAATTGATGCTGTTTATCAAGAAGATCTTTATCAAACATAGCAATTATTTAATTTCAAAGTGTATCCAAACCCCCCTCCCGCCCCACTGACGGTGCCACCACCATCACAACCCTCCCCATCCCACAATCCCTGGAGCTGCTGCAGCTTCCCCACCACTGAAACAGGAAAACCATTCAAACCTACACCTGAATGCAGAGAATTCCCCCCTCCCTGCCCTTCTCCCAGGTGGAGCTGCCCCTTGTACCTGGCACATAAATGTCCACGGGCACGATGCGGTCACAGCCCCTCACCACGGAGTAGGAGTAGTGGTAGTAGCCCCCACCGTTGGCACAGCTGCAGGACAGGGACAGGGACAGTGTCAGCCCAGGAAGGTGAGCAGGAGGCCAAGGGAAGGTGGCCCTGGGCAGGTGGGCACTGCCAGGCTTGGAGCCTCCAGCTCCACAGGTGACACTGCCCCATCATGAGCCCTGCCTGGGAGGGTTTTAGATGAGTCCAACCCAACTGAACTGTTCCCATCTCCCTCACAAAGCAGATTCCACAGCCCTCCCTCTCTGCTACAAACCCTTCTATTTTGCCTCAGGGCTTTCCCAGAATTTGTCCTGTTCCAGCCTGGACTGGCCACCCTCAGCCAGTGGGGACAAGAGAATTGTGAGAATCATGGAATCATTCAGGTTGGAAAAGACCTCTGAGACCATGGAGTCCAACTGAGTCCCCCATGGAGCAGATTCCAACTGAGTCTCTCCATGGAGCAGATTCCAAGTGAGTCCCCCATGGAGCAGATTCCAACTGAATCCCTCATCTAGCAGATTCCAACTGAATCCCCCATC
>VYZP01007388.1:3942-14509 GCA_013400635.1 Hypocryptadius cinnamomeus | reverse complement strand
ACACAGGACACGGGCTGGAGACAGGGGCTGGGGAGAGGGACACGGGTGTGGGGTCAGAGGGACACAGTGTGGGGACAGAGGGACACAGAGTAGGGACAGAAGGACACGGAGTGGGGACAGAGGGACACAGAGTGGGGACAGAAGGACACGGATTGGGGACAGAGGGACACAGAGTAGGGACAGAAGGACACGGAGTGGGGACAGAGGGACACAGAGTAGGGACAGAAGGACACGGAGTGGGGACAGAAGGACACAGAGTAGGGACAGAAGGACACGGAGTGGGGACAGAGGGACACGGAGTGGGGACAGAGGGACACAGAGTAGGGACAGAAGGACGCGGAGCAGGGACAGAGGGATGGGCAGGCTCTCAGCCCGTGTGCAGAGGAAGTGGCTGCAGCCAGCGCGAGTTTCCTTTTCCCTGCGTGGGAGCGATCGCCCCGCGAGTGAGAGCAGAATCATTGCTGGGGCTGTTCTGGGGTTTGTTTTAATGCAGTGTGAGGGTTTTGTGCCCTCCCCGCAGCAGCAGAGTCACCCAAAGGCTCTGGAGGTCCCGGTTTTGCTCTGGGGTGGTCCCAGTGGGGCAGAACTCACATTTGTGGGGCTGGAAAATCTCCAGGGATGGAAAAACACCAGCAGGAGTTTGGCACTGGGCAGAGCGGTGTCCCTGTCACCTGTTGGCGTGGCCCCACTGGTGGCATGGCCCTGTGGCATCCCCAAATGCTCTGGGACAGCAAATGCCTGGCAGGGATCACCTCCAGGGGGGATTTTTGCCTCTGCAGCCCCCCAGAGCCAGTCCAGCTGGGCAGAGTTTGCATTTACGGCCGCAAGGAGAAAATAAAGCTGCGACTGCAGGGAATTCACTGGGGTTTGCACGTGGTGATTTCCTGAGCTGGAAAAGCCTCGGCAGCCAGAGCTCCAATTTCACCCCAGGGGTGTCCCCACTTCCCCTCCCCAAATCCCCCAGGGCAAGGAGCCCCTTCAGGGGTGCCCCCCAAACATTTCCTGCACCAACAGCCTCCGGGGTTGGGCATTTCCTCCAGAACCTCCTCCCCCAGCAGGCAGAGCTGCCCCTGGCCTGCCCCAAAATCAGGAGTGCAGCAGAGAGGCCACAGGGTCACCGTGGCCACCACTGGCCCAGAGCCTTGGCCTGGGCAGGAGCCCCCCCTGGCACCCCCATTGCTGGGAACTGGCGATGAAAAAGCAGTACAAGAGGTTTCACCAGGGAATTTCTGTTTCACTGAAATCAATTTCTTTGCAGTTCTTCAAACGCTGCTACAGGCAGGGCTGGGTGAGCAGGGGAAGTGTCCCCAGGCCACGAGGAGCCAGTGAGGGAGGTGGCAATCTGCAAATATTGCAAACATTTGCAAATGTGACTTTCACATTTCTGCAAGTGAAGCCACAGCAGCCCCGGAGACTGCAAACAAACAAAGCCACAGAAAAACTCACACAAAGTCACAGAAAAACTCAAAGTTACAGAACAACTCACACAAACTCACACAAAAACTCACACAAACTCACACAAAGTCACACAAAAACTCACACAAAGTCACACAAAAGCATGCTCAGTCAGCTGCAAAAAACACCAGGGGTTTCATCACAAGCAGATTTTCTTGAAAAAAAGGCCAATCCTGGTACCAACACAGGCTCAAGCCTCAGCCCCGTCTCCACCCTCTGCTCCCCAGCACCCTTGGTGTGCCCTGGCCTTTTTTCCTGACTTGACTTCACCCACTGCTCCACAGCCACTGGACAAAACCAATATTAATTATCCTAGGAATGAGGAGTGCAGGATGCCTCTGTGATAATTCGTGGGGATTTCTCCCCCAGAGTGTGGGGATGGCACTGAGCTCGAGTTTCTGGGCCTTCCCAGGCCTCATCTGGGGCTTCCATCCCTTCCCTTGGGGCTCTGTGTGCAGAGAATGGCTCGGCCACTCTGAGGAAAGTGGCTTCAGACAGAAATCCAAGTTTCTTTGGGGGAAAATCCAGCCAGGCAGAGACCAGCTGGGTCCAGCTCTGCTCCGGGGACAAACCCAGGCCCAGGGTGGATTTTTGGATGGCCTGGGCTCAGGCTGGGCTCTGCAGCCCCTCCCTGACCACATCCTCACCCATAAATCCCCTCCCTGACCACATCCATAACCCTAAATCCCTTCTCTGACCACATCATCGCCCCTAAATCCCCTCTCTGACCACTGTGATCACCCCTAAATCCCCTCCCTGGCAGCTGAGCCCAGGCCAGGCTCTGGGATTTGCCCTGCAGGGATCCCCCTCATCCCAAAGGTTCTCTCTGGTGGTTCCTGTGCTGGAGAAGCCCCGGGGGGACAGGAGCCCTGCCGGGGCTGGAGGGGGTCAGGACACCCCAGGCTGGGGCTGTCCCCCGGCCCTGAGGGCTCCCAGCACCCCTGGGAGGAAGCCACTGATGTCAGAGGGGCTGGGACACCTGAGCCAGGGCCAGGTTGTTCCCTCCAGCCCTGAGGCTTTGTGCCACCAGGAGGGGCCTGGGTGGTTTAAATCCCCCCCAAACCCGGATTTTGGGGGGCAGCAGCCCTGTCCCCCTGCTCCCGCAGCATCCCTGCGGACAAATTTCCAAATCACCTCTTGCAGATGATTTGCAGATCATCTGCTGTGTCTCTAAAGTGGCACCGGGGGCCAGGTGCCCCCACAGAGCCAAAATCTGAGCCGGGCCCTGCCCGGCCCTGCAGACACACGGAGGAGCCCTCACGGTACCTATTTTTGCAGCGTCCATCTTCAGGTTGAAATCCCAGTTCCGGGGCAGCTTGAGGGACATTCTGGCTCAGGAAAGTGGGTTTTTTTCTCTTTCCTCAAGGTCAGCTTGTTTAGGAGAGGGGCTGGACCCAAGCCCTGATGGTCCCGTGGGGGTCCCCCCACAAAGAGCAGCGGCTCGGCGAGGGTTGGTTTGCCAGCGAGCTTCCTGCCTCTGAGAGCAGCAAAAACCCCATAAAAGTCCTTTCCTGCCCTGCTTTCCTGCCCAGCTCTGGCTTCCCCAGCCGTGCTCTCCGGTGATGCCAGCTCTGGTCCCCTATTGTCCCCTGTCCTGGCCCAGGGGCCACCAGCCCAGCCCGGGGCCGCTCCCCGGGCGCCGCTCGGGGCATTTGAGGAAGTGGTGTCAGAAGCTCTGCGTGTCCTCCTGGAGCTCCGAGAGCTGCCCCGAGCAGGAACAGCCCAGCTCAGAGCCCTGGGCACGTCCTGGCGAGGGGCAGAGCTCGGGGTGAGCCCGGGGTGACGTCTGTGCCCGTGCTGGCAGCGGGGTTTGGGGTTCGCCTTTCCCCGTTCTCGCTGAGTGCCCACGGCCCGTGAGGGCTCTGAGGGGTGAAACGGGGCAGCTCTGCGAGGAAAGGGGTGAGCACCAAGGGAGACCTGCAGCGCCTTGGGAGGGACCTCAAAGGCCACCCAGTGCCACCCTGCCGTGGGTGACACCGCCCGCTGTCCCCGGCTGCTCCAGGCCCCGATCCCTGCCAGGGATCCAGGGCAGCCCAGCTGCTCTGGGCACCTCTGCCAGGGCTCTCCACCCTGCCAGGAACAATTCCTTCCCTATATCGAACCTGAATTTATTTAAGCCAACTAATTTTGACCTGCATTTCATAAAATTCTATGTATTTGAATAACACAATTAGTTATTTAATGTAATGAATTCTAACGTAATTTCTTGTCGAACCTGGCCGTGCTCAAAGCAGCCAGAGCTGGGGCAGAGCTGCAGCTCTGCCCTCCCAAAGCTTTGCATCCCCCCGTGCCCACAGCCCTGGGGACAGCTCAGGAATTCCCCCAAATCCCACAAGAACTGATGGGAGCTGCTCCCACCCCCCAGAGGCTCCAGTGGTGCTTTGGGAAGGCTGAGTTAGAACAGAGTTAGAGAATAAAGTAGGGATTTATTTTACATTTGTTTTGTTTTAATTTTTTATTTTAATGTTTTTAATTTTTATTTTAATATTTTTCATTTTAAATTTAATTTTTCATTTAAACATTTTTAAATTGTTTAATTTTAAATTTTTCATTTTACTTTTCATATTTTAATCTTAATTTTGAATTTAATTTTAATGTTTCTTTTAATATTTTTAATTGTTTCATTTTAATGTTTTTGTTTTAATTTTAATATTTTAATTTTAATTTAAAATTTAATTTTACTTTTTACCTTTTTTATTTTTTAATTCTAATTTTAATTTTTAAATTTTAATTTGAACTCTGCAGACAGCTGAAGGAGCTGCCCAGGCCCACACATTTTGCTCCCTTTTTCCTCAGCCTGGCTCTCAGCAGCCCTTTCCCAGCCCTGTCACGGGCAGGATGTCACGAGGCCCCAGCGGAAACTCTGCCCGAGCCCAGAGCTGCAGCTCAGCCCAGGCTGGGGCAGCCACAGCCTCAACCAAAACCCTGCACCAATTCCCCCCCAAAATCCACTCCGAACCTTCCCTGCCTCAGCAGGACCTGGAAAAGGCAAATCTCAGCCCCACAAAGTCATTTTTACATCCCTCTCCCATCAGCAGCTCCCAGGGAGCTGGGGGCTCACTCTGGGGCTGGAGCAGCAGGATTCCCTCTGGAAATCTCCATTTTTCCAGGTTTGACTGGATTAAATTGGTACAGGATGGGGGGAAAGCAGGAGGAATGTGCATTTTTCCAGAATATTGAATATTGCTGAATATTGAACACTGATGAATATTGAATATTGGTGAATACTGAACATCTGAATATTGAACACTGCTGAATATTTTTCTCCAGAAAATCCCTCAGGAAGGAGAGCACAGGGCAGGGAATAGGGAATGTGAGTTTGGAAAACATGGAGCACCCACGGCGCTGAATGAAACTCCCCCACAGGTAATGGAATTTATATTTATTTAACAGTAACATACAGTATATAAATAGGGTAAATACTTTAAAATATACAATATTTCACATTCGAACATTCGGTCAAAGGAAGGCAACTCTACGTGTGCAGCTAGAACTGGAACCAAAGAACAAAGCACAGAGAAAGAACAGCCAGGGCTGGAGAGCAGGGGCTGCACAGGGCCACAGAGCTGCCATGGGGCTTTGGGGACACAGCTGTCCCCAGGGGGGGCCACCCAGCCCTGCCCTGCCCCCAGCACCCAGACAGGGCAGGGGGAGAGGGCAGGACCCCCCCAGCCAGGCCTGGGGGCTCCCTGCACACAGGGGACACAGGGGACATTCCCTGGGATGTGACATGCCCTGGGATGTGACATGCCCTGGAGGGTGACATTCCCTGGGATGTGACAATCCCTGGGATGTGACATGCCCTGGAGGGTGACATGCCCTGGGATGTGACAATCCCTGGGATGTGACATGCCCTGGAGGGTGACATTCCCTGGGATGTGACAATCCCTGGGATGTGACATGCCCTGGAGGGTGACATGCCCTGGAGGGTGACATGCCCCGGGATGTGACATTCCCTGGAGGGTGACAGTCCCTGGAGGGTGACAGTCCCTGGAGGGTGACAGTCCCTGGAGGGTGACAGTCCCTGGGATGTGACATGCCCTGGAGGGTGACATTCCCTGGGATGTGACATGCCCTGGGATGTGACATGCCCTGGAGGGTGACATTCCCTGGGAGGGGACAAAATTCCCACCGGGTGTCCACAGGCCTGGCCCAGCTGTGGCTCAAACCCGTGTCCAAACCCAAAAAACACCTGGGGGTGCCCAGTGTGCCACCCCTGTGGGCACTGCCACCTCCCTGGCTGCTGGCCAGGGACACTGGTGGCCCCACAGCAGGCTGGGACCTTGGCAGGGGGTGCTGTCCCCTCCTCCCAGCCCAGCCACACCCAGCCCAGCTGGCAGCAGCTCCCCTCTCCTGCTCTGAACCTTTTCCTGTGCCAGGCTGAGCTCCAGCCCTGCAGAGCTGCCGCGTCCCTGGGTCACTTTGTCACCCAAATTCCCCAAGTTCAGCACCCCCAGGGCCCTGCAGGGCCACGTGGGCTGCTGCACAGCCTGGGCATCAGAAACAGCCAGAGGCAGGACAGCAGCTCCCATCCTTCCCAAACTCCCCACCCCAGGCTCAGTCACACCTGCAGGAGATTCCCGTGGCAAAGGAGGTGGGACAGGATTTTAATTCCCCCTCCATCCCAAACCCAGGCTCCAGCTCCCAACCCTGTGAGCTCAGCTGCACAACCTGCAAGCAACACCAAACCCAGCTCCCTCCCTTCCTCCTCCCTGCACCCACTGTTCCCACTCTTTAATGGCTTTTAAGGGGTTTTTTCCATGCAGGAAACCCTTCTCAGGCAGCTCTGCCCGTGAGGAGCAGCCCAGGTTTGGAGGGAGGAGGCAGGAATAAAGCTGGTCAGGGAATTTCTGATCAGGGAGTTGTCTGATGAGGGAATTTTCTGATCAAGGAATGTCTCATCAGGGCATTTCTGATCAGGGAATTTTCTGATCAGGGAATGTCTGATGAGGGCATTTTCTAATCAGAATTTTCTGATCAGGGCATTTTCTAATCAGGGCATTGTCTGATCAGAGATTTTTCTGATCAGGGAATTAATTTCTGATCAGGGCATTTCTCATCACAGAATTCATTTCTGATCAGGAAATTTTCTCATCAGGGCATTTCTGATCAGGACATTTCTCATCACAGAATTCATTTCTGACCAGGACATTTCTGACAGGGCAGCCACCCCAGGCAGAGCTGCTGCTCTCTCTCAGCTGCTCCCTGGAGCTGCTTTGCCCTCCAGTGCCCACACCCAGCACTGACAGCCCTGCCCCAAACCTGCAGCAAAGCTCTGCCCTGCTGCTCACAGCAGGAGAGGAACTAAAGGGTTAAAGCAGACGAGCAGGAGACTAAAAACCCACGGAAGGGATTTCTCACTAAGGACAGAGCACAGCTTTGGAATATTTATCAACACTGTCACTTCTGCCTGGGAGCCACAGCCACAGAAGGGATTTGGGCAAAGGGCAGGAGAATCCTGACAGCCCCAGCTGGTCCAGCCCCCCTGGCACTGCCACTCAGGCAAACCCACATTAAACACAGCCCAAATACTGCCCCTGGGCAAGGCCAGGTGGAAGAACCTCCCTTCTCCTCTGCAGCTTCTGTATCAGGGGCTTGCACCAAAATCTGCTCCATGGACAGAAAATAAACCTAATTCCAGCTGGAAGGGAGCAACCACAGGAGAAATCCACATCCAGGAGGAATGTGTATGAACACCAAAGCCAGTCCTGGACTGTTCAGGGCAGAACTTTGCCAGCAGAAATTGAGAATGCTCTGTAAGAGCAGAGCCTTCTCTGCAGCCTGTGCTTTCCATCCAACACCTGCCCAGGGAGCAGAGCAGAGCCCAGCACAGCCCCACAGGAATGCAGGAGAGAGGCTGGCACCTGTGCTGGTATTTACACACACTCAGGGTGTGAAAAGCTCTGAATCTGGGGGATTTTCAGGTGGTTTATTCTCTGTTGATGCCAAGCAGGTGCAGGGCTCACGTGTGCCTGAAGGTTTGTGGCAGCAACCTCTTGAAAACTCCAAAATATTTCTGTATGAGCTCTCCCTGTCACTCATTCCCTAGGTTAAAATAAGGGCAAGTTTCTCTCTCCCATGCACAAACTATGGAAAGAAGGAAAATCAGAGTCCCCTTGTGTTTGCACGAGGTGTAAATGGGGATATTTTCACTATCTGGTCACAAAAAAAAAAAAAAAAAGAAAAAAAAAAGGAAATCTTTACAATCTTTAGGGCTCTCGTTTTTAAATAATAAAAAAGTATGACAAAATAAAGGAAAGTACTTCAATAAAACCTGCAGCTATAAAGTACAAACTACTTCTGACAAGATTCAGTGACAGAAGCCTGCAGAGAAATGAACCCAGACTGAAATGCAACACAGACCTTGGTAAACTCAGCAGCACGACTTCTACAACTCAAGTAACAAACAGACATGATCCCTGAAAGAAAACAAAACCCCCAGCTGCAGCTGGAGCCCACCCAGCAAGGAAACTGGCTGGAAACTGCTCCCCAGGCTCCTTCAAATATCCCACTGTGGGGTTTCCAACCCTGGAGAAATGAAGAAGTGTGGCTTCTCAAGGTTATTTAATGGGGGGAAACAAACCAAGGTGTTTAGGAGTTGTCCTCACCTGGCAGGAATTGCTCAATTGAACTTCAACGCTCTTTAAATCTCATTTCCTCCCATCGGTTTTGGAGGAGTCTGAAGCTCCCACATTCCCACCCAGAGCTGCCACTTCCTGGGCTCCTCGTGCCCAGCCTGCTCCTGGTTTGACTGCTCACAAAAATCTGATTTGCCAGGACATCAGGCCAGGAGGGAGGGAATGTGAGAGGCACTGCAGGAGCAGCAGGTGAGAGCAGCTGCAGGTGGAACCAGGGGCAGCACAGGATCCTCTCCCTCGTGCAAGGCAGGAACTGCTGGGACAATTCCCCCTGCACAGGAGGAGGGTCCCCAGAGCTGCCACCCCGAGCAGGAGGGCCAGAGCAGCCCAGCAGGACAGCCACCCCCTCCTGCTCCACCCAACCCTCACCTCCTTCTCAGCTACAAACCCAAGATTTGCTCGTTTGAACCAAAGCTCTATAAATATATTATTTAGAAAAAAATAAAATAAACCACAAATGCAAACATTTACCGAGAAAGGAAGAAAAGTTACAGTGAAATGAGGCCTTGTTATTGTCTTAAATCAGGGAATTCCCTGGAGGAGGCCTGTGTGCTCTCAGTCCTGCTCCCACCTCCTGCCTATGCATCCTCCAGGCTGCCCAGCACTCCCCTGTCCACCAGGTGTGCTTTGAGCGTGTTGAAGATGTGCAGCTGCTGCTCTGGCCTCAGGGTCAGGAACTGCTGGATCAGTTTGCTGGGGTTGGGGCCCCTGGAACACAAAATCAGGGTCAGCAACGGGGCTGCAGTGCAGTTCCACCAGAATGTTCATTGCTGTCCTGTCCACCCTCCTGGGAGCCTTTTTTTGCTGACAGGGTTTGAATCTCTCTCAGGTATTTCTCTGAGAGAGATTCAAACCATGTCAGAAAAAAAGGTGAAATATCTGACAGAAATTCAGGGCAGCAAGAAGAATTAGTGTCTGACAGAGATTCAAACCTGGGCTGCAAAAAAAGGTGAAATATCTGCCAGAAATTCAACCTGGGCAACAAGAAAATGGGAAATATCTGACAAGAGATTCAGGGCAGCAAGAAAAGGTGAAATACCTGACAGAAATTCAACCCTGTCAGCAATAAAAGGTGAAATATCTGATAGAGATCCAGGGCAGCAAGAAAAGTTTAGTATCTGAGAGATTCAAACCTGGGCAGCAAGAAAAGGTGAAATATCTGATAGAGATTCAAACCTGACTGCATTTTTAACAGAACACAGGACCCTAAGAAGGGAAAGCTGCAGTGGAGGAAGTTCCACCATGGACACTCACCAGCAACCCAAACAGAACAAAAATCCTCCAATAAAAAGGAAAAAAATCCCCCAATAAAACCCTCCCAGGTTTTAGTGTTTTAAGTACAGGACCAAGTAGGCCTGCCTGTATCATAACTGTCTATACAAACAATGGGTTTGCTAATAATAATAAAATAATAAAGAGTTGAATCAGCCTTCTGTGAGCCATGGAATGCTCATTTTTACCTGATGAAGCTGGCAATGTAGACGTTGACAAAGGTGGCCATCAGGTACTGGCAGTCGAAGCGATCCATGATCCCCCCGTGGCCTGGGATGGTGTTGGCAAAGTCCTGGCAGGGCAGAGGGATGGCACTGAGCCCTCCCCAGCATCTCTGCTGCCTCTGGTGCCCCCACACCACACTCACCCCCTGCCCCAGTGCCAAAGCCAAGGAAATGTTTGGTTTAATGTCCCCCTGCTTCTGGAAGTTTCTCCTTTATGCAGCTGCTGGAGCTGAGGGGCAGCAAGGCTCAGCTCAGCTCAGGCAAATGTTTATGTGCTGCCACCCTGCCTTGCCTTTTGAGGCATCCTAACTGAGCACAGGCTGTTTGGATGTGAAACCAGCCTGCAAGACACCAAGGGAAACCTCAGATTGCAAAATTTCCTGCCTGGGTCTTCCTTCCCCTACCTGCACCACAGCAGGGTTTGGAATATCACAGTTAAAATCTTAAGGTCTCTTTCCTTTTGGTCAAAAAACCCAGATCCTGCTCCAGCATTTTATCTGTGTCTGAGCAAACCTCCCTTCCCCTGGAGCTCTGGGACTGCCTCGAGGGGCAGCACCCACTTTGTGTCTCCTCCCAAAACCTCCAGGACCTCCCCAAAACTTCCATCCTCTTCCCAAAACCTCCCTGCCCTCCCCAAAACCTCCAGGACCTCCCCAAAAGCTCCCTGCCCTCCCCAAAACTTCCATCCTCTTCCCAAAACCTGCATGCCCTGCCCAAAACCTCCGTGCCCTCCTCAAAAACTCCACGACCCCACCAAAACCTCCGTGACCCTCCCAAAACCTCCCTGCCCTCCCCAAAACCTCCATCCTCTTCCCAAAACCACCATGACCCCCTCAAAACCTCCTTGACCTCCCCAAAACCTCCATGCTCCTCCCAAAACCTCCATCTTCTTCCCAAAACCTGCATGCCCTCCCCAAAACCTCCATGACCCCCTCAAAACCTCCCTGACCCCCCCAAAACCTGCATGCCCTCCCCAAA